>CANYCX010060122.1:0-13499 GCA_948193385.1 Breynia disticha f. nivosa
AAACCTACCCTAGCAACAAAACTTTAAAGCGAACTTAGGGTTTAAAAACCCAATCCCGTCACTTTTATCCTACCAACTTAAAACACCAATTTCAAGTACCAAATCCATGAATTAACATCAAAATTGAGTACTAATGGTTACCACACATCTTAAACTTTCCAACAAGTCATATTTTGCTCAAAACGAAGCTAAAATGAATGAAATATCACGTCAGAAAGTGGGGACATGTATGAAAACGTGATATATGGAATTCAAGTCGAAGAAACTCACCAAATCAAGCTCTCAATCATATTCTACAACTCCCAAACACCGAGATTTGTCGAGGTTCAAGGTTAGCTAGGGTTTTTGGAATTTGGTTTAGGTTTTGGAAGCAAAAACATGGATGAAGGAGAGTGTAGAGAGAGATAGGAAGAAACTCATATATATAAGTTCGGTAAGGACAGTTTTACCCTCGACACTACAAACTTATCTTCCTTTCGATTTTCTCTGTCCCAGTTGAACTAACCTCAATAAATTTTTAATCTACAACACGTCCTACACTCCCCACTGATTATTAATTAAAATATCCTTAAAAAAATTTATTGATACTTTTATTAAATATTCTATTAAATTTAAAAATTAACGTAAAATAGAGGGCGTTACATTTCCACTTTCGGCTCCTTGATCACATCGCTGGGGTCTGAGCGATACGGCCTCAACATGCTCACGTGGAACACATCATGTAGTCTGGAAAGTTTATCGGGTAATCGTAGCTGATAAGCTAAGGGTCCTACCCATTTTATAATTTCATAGGGGCCAACGAACCTAGGACTTAACTTCTCGCTCTTCCTAAACCGTAACACACCTCTCTAAGGTGATACCTTTAAAAACACTTTCTCACCCACTTCATAGGAAATTTCTCGCCGATGTCTGTCTGTATAGATTTTTTGACGGTCTTGGGTAGCTTTAATACACTTTTAATCACCTGCACTTTTTCCATAGTTTGCTGCACCAATTCGGGATCTTCAATCTGTCAAAGTCCTTCAACATCCCAAAACACTGGGCTTAGACATTTTCAGCCATATAGAGCTTCATACGGTGCCATTCCGATGCTGGAATGATAACTATTGTTGTATGGAAACTCTACCAATGGCAAATGCTCATCGCAATTACCTTTGAACTCCAGAATATAGGCTGTCATCATGTCTTCGAGTGTTTGTATGGTCCTTTCTGACTGACCTTGAGAGTGGGGATGAAAACCTGTACTAAAATACAACTTAGTACATATAGGCTCCTATAAACTACCCCATAACTGTGAAGTAAACTGTGGATCCCTGTCAGACACTATAGAGATTGGTACTCTATGGAGTCTCACCACTTCAGCAACATACTTCTCTGCTAGCTTATCCAGAGAATCATCCTGCTTGATTTCCAGAAAATGCACAAATTTTTTTAATCTATCCATAATTACCCACACTGCGTCGTGATTCCGAAATGTTCTGGACAATCCAACCACAAAATCTATGGTTATACGCTCTCATTTCCACTCTAGAACTGATAGGGAATGAAGCTTTCCAGCTAGAGCTCGGTGTTCAGCCTTAATCTGCTGACAATTCAAACACTCTGCCACGAATTCTACAATCTCTCTTTTCATACCCGACCACCAATACAGCTGTTTCAAGTCTCTGTAGATCCTGGTAATGCTCGGGTGTACTAAATATCGAGAGGAATGTACTTCCTAAAGAATGTCCTCTTTTAATTCTGGAAAATTCGGCACCCAAAGTCTTTTCCATTAGTGGAGAATTCTCTATTCATCAAGCATATAGGAGGTTTCTCTTCCCTATTCCACCTTCTTTATAGCGAGCTTCAGCTTCTAATCTTGCATATGTTTCTCCATTATTTGCTCTCTAAGTATCAAACTTATTGTTATATTTGTTAGTAATCCTTCCTCTATCACCTGGAGTTCAAGTCGTAACTCCCTCATTGCAAATAATGACTCCACATTATATGCAAGAACATCACCTCTCACTAGTGATTTTCTACTTAAAGCATCGGCCACTACATTAGCTTTTTACTGGGATGGTATTCTATCGAACAATAATAATCTTTCAGTAGCTCAATCCACCTTCGTTGTCTGAGATTCGGCTCTTTTTAGGGCGTAACATATTTTAAACTTTTATGATCCGTAAAGATCTTGAAGGTTTCTCCATAAAGATAATGCCTCCAAGTCTTTAGAGCATGAATAATAGGTGTAAGTTCTAGATCGTGTGTTGGTTAATTAAGCTCGTGTGGCCTTAGCTGTCTCGATGTATATGCAATCAATTTTCCATTTTGCATCAACACACCACCTAATCACATCTCAGAAGCATCGGTGTAGACCATAGACTCTCCGTCCTCTGACGGTAGAGTCAATACCACAGCCTCAATCAACCTCCGCTTAATCTCCTCAAAACTGCCTTGACATTTCTCATTCCACTCAAACTTGGCATTCTTCCTTAACAGACTAGTCAGTGACCTTGCCAGGATTGAGAAATCCTGAATAAATCACCAATAATACCCTTCCAAGGCTAGAAAACTCCGTATTTCAGTCACATTCTTTTGAACTTTCCAGTCTTCCACTGCTTTAATTTTTGAATGATAAGGTTGCAAGCCAATTTTAGATATGACATGTATAAAAAATATGACTTCCTCCATCCAAAATTTGCATTTAGAAAACTTAGCATACATTTGCTTATCCTATAATACTTGTAATGTTACCCACAAATGCTTTTTGTGCTCATCTCGCTCCTATAATAAATCAAAATGTCATCAATAAAGAATACCACAAAGGTATCAAGATATGGTTGGAAAATTTTGTTCATTAGGGACATGAATGCGCCTGGAGCGTTAGTCAACCTAATGGCATCACTGTAAACTCAAAGTGGCCATATCGGGTCTTAGACATGTCTTCGCCATGTTTTGGCCTGCCACATTCGTAAACACGTCTGTATATCAAATATTCAATCACTGTGCTCGGTGTAGCATGTTTTATATACTGCCTATAATATTGTGCACTAAGCACCAAATTTTGCACACTAAGTGCCATAACCACTCCCTTTTAAATCTTTGCTCACTAAGAGCCCAAATGCATGAATGCTACACGTAAACTCTATGTCAACAATCATGCACTTAATCCATCAAACATACCATACTTTAGAATTAAATAGGGAATTCAATCATCTAAGCACAAATTATCACATTCATTCCAATTATAACATTATCAACAATCTAGCATAATGAATCACACAGGATTCCATAATCAATCAACATTGAAACCATTTGTATAAGTATGTACATGTTTAGCACAATATCACTCATTCGGCATACAAACGTAAGCAACAGGTATTCACATCCAAGGCACTTATCATGTACCATCTTACATACCAACTTTACACATTTAAAAAACTTAATATCATGTACTTATAACAAATCTCAAAAACTAATTGAAACCAAAAATCAAATCAAAACAGATTGTCAAACATATAATAGACACAAGGATGGCTTCATTCGTGTTACTTACCTCACAAGACTCGTCTAACGAATCATCTGGGAATCACACTTACTGTGATTTGGTACTCTTATTAGCAAATTAGGAGTTACATCAATCACATATATGCAAAATACTATGCAATACGATAAGTTAATGATGTTCTTATATTTACGTGATTAAATGACCCATTTTCTTTCTTTTACCCCCACTCTCATTAATGCTCCATGCCTAACCTTCTTAATTCATTTCTTCCCATTAAAACTCTACACATTTTCCTACCCTAATTTCATTCTCTCTCATCAATTTTTACCTAATGAAATTGACTATCAAAACAACCTCAATAGGGCCCGAAGAATCTTACGTAAGCAACGTTGCTCGGAAATAACTCTCGATTGGAAAACCCAAACCCGTCACTATTCAAGGGTTGCTTTCAAACATCAATTTTAGACACCCAAACCACATTTTAACACAGAAAATAGTTACTAACGGATAGTACACATGTTAAGCTTCCTAACGAGCTATCATTTGCTCAAATCGAAGTTAAAACGAAAGAGATCTCACTTCAGAAAATTAGGTCAATGAACAAAAACGGGATTTTTGAATTTCACTCAAGAAATCTTACTGAATTCTGCTCACAAACTAATTCTGGAACTCCCAAACGCTGAGGTTCCATGAGATTCGTTGATGGTTAAGGTTTTAAAGCTTTGGAATGGTAGTTTGGAGGAGAGAGAACATGAATGAGTGTTGGTAGAGTGAGAGAGGAATCAAGTAATATATATAGGATTCAGTTTTGATGATTTTACCTTCTTAGCCTTCTACTTAACTCTCGACTGTCCCGCTTGACTCAGCAACCCTGATTATTATTTCTTCTAGCTTATCAATTGTTTTCGACTCATTCCCATATCTTCCACCAAATTATTATTTATATAATTTGTCAAAAATTTAGGCTCAATTTCCTTCATATATTATTTAAAATTTTATTAAGGAGAATTTTTAGGTGGTTACGTTTTCTCGTTGTTAATCTTATATAGCTTTATGCCAGTAATGAAAGCATCTTTATTTCTATTTTATTGAATCTGCCACTTGTTATTCGCAAAATGTTATTTTCAAAACTCATGATGTCCAAGTTGGAGTACCACTTGAAAGGGAAGAAAAATAAATGTGCAAAAAGAAGTGGTAGTCAAATTTGGGGGCACATTTGGTGGTATCAGAGCCTAGGTTGTTAAAACCCTCAATTCCTAAAGTTATGGGTCTTGAGTTATGCATTATTTTGATTTTAAAAACATGTTTTCAATTGCATGCATGCTAGATTTTGGAAATGTGCATTGTCTTGCAAGATTTCTAAATGGTAGACCTTTTTCTATTTTCATGATTTAGAATGGAGGAGGGACAGGGTGATAGTGCACATGAGGTCGCTTGTTCTTTAGAGTCGGTATATGGAAATTCTAATGTCCCCAATGAAAGTGAACAAGCACCTTACATTCCTCAAGTAAAAGCTCAACACTCGACTATACAACAGTTGTTAGATCTTATATGCAAAATTGTGAGATATCAAATCCCTCGAGCTCAGAGATTAGAGATTTATCGCAACTATGAGCAAATCAGGAAGCTTGGAGGAAAGCCTTTCAGTGGCAGTAAACTTGTGGGATATGGTCCCTGGAAGCTTGAATGAACTTCTCACAATGACCTGGGAGGAATTCCAGTATGTGTTTGCTGAAAAGTACAATCATCCAGTGTAGAAGAGAAGGAATAAGGCAGAGTTTCTCAAGCTGGAGCGGGAATATCTCCTAGTGGCAGATTACAAAGTTAAGTTCACCCGTCTCTTCAGATATTCGCTAGAGGAAGTGGCGACTGATGAGGCCATGAGAGACCATTCCAGGGGTTCCTGACTTAACCAGCCACCAGCACCAGCAACACCTCAGGTCAGGGCTATGCTATTGCCAGAGGAGAATTTTTTAGACGTGAAGGTGTAGATTATTTTGTTAGCTCTGACTCGTATGCGAAGACTTGAAGAATCGAGGTGGGCTGTGCACTAGGGTTTGTTAAAATCAAATACCATACAAAGTCTTTGTATTGAATATTTGATAGTGCATACATTCATTTTGTGGGTTATAATTGAAATGGGATCCAAGTGATATCTTTTCTTTTATAAGTCTATGATATTTTGTAAACTTTGTAAATTTTTGGGATATTTTTCCCTTTGTTACACTACCAAAAATGAATTTAGCGACCAAATATAGCGACCAAAAATTGGTCGCCAAAAACGTAGTCTCTAAATTCATTTAGCGACCAAGTGGATGCTAATTAGCGACCACACTGTCGCTAAATGTTTAGCGGTCGCGTGGTCGCTAACTTAGCATCCACATGGACACTAAGTTCATAAGCGTCCACGTGGACGCTAAATTTTCAGGGAACACGTGGACCCTAAAGGATCAACGTACACGTGGATGCGGATCGTTTAGCGTCCATATGGTTGCTGAACATAAGAAAATAAATAATTTTTTATTTTTTTGTATAATTTATCTATATTATTTTTAATTTAAAATTAATTTTCAATTTAAAATTAATTTTCAAATTAAAATTAAATATGAAATTAATATTTGAAATGAGAAATTGAAAAATATTATAAAAAAATAGAACGATAAAATAATATATATATAAAATTAAAAATATAGTATAATATTCTTACATAAAATAAAAAACATCAAAAGATGAAATATCTAAGAAGGTGGAGTTTGTGTTGGAGGTGATTGAGGGGTCGTCGTCGGTGCGTCGTCACATGAGGGTGGTCGGTTGGAGAAGAATAGCTGTATTTGGCGCCCCATCTGTGCCAACCGATCCTAGAGTGTATCGATTTGAGTTTGTAGATGCTGGTTATTGTGGTCAAGCTCTGTAGAACGCGTGGCGTCTCAGCAAGGATTTGCGATCCTGTCGGCAAAAGAATCACCAATAGCTGTGTCGTCGCCGAAAACAGACCCACCAGGTCTGACACCTCATACGACTCAAAGGTAGGCATCACGCTGCACCTGGAAGCTGCTGCGCCCTCTGACGACGAATGCTGGGTTAGCTCGGACTGAATGCGTGACTGATTGAACACATTGATTAAAGTTATAAATAAAAAATTTAAAGTTAATGTAAAATTGAAAAAATAATGTGAAAGATAACTTACATAAACCTCCGCCAACCTCTCGTCAACGAACCTGGTCGGATCCCCTCGGTGTGTGTTCGTCCACACAAAAACCTCGTAGGGATAAACTGGTCGTCCCAGCTGCTCCTCCTAAAAGTATATCCGGTGAACAAATTGTTACGTATAATACAAAAATTAATTTGAATTAATTAAAACAAGTAAACTAAATAAAAAATGCAAAGTTACATTGATGTACCAGTCTCCAGCGATGCTCCGCATGTGTAGTCGACCCCCCGAGTGTGCAACGATGGTCGCGACCTACGATTCGCCTTCTGTTTGGCTGACCTGGCCAGATTTTCTGGCGTCGACCAAACCGCCATCCACAAGTCCCACGTAGGCAAATGTATCCAAGTTGGTCGTATCTTGTTGTTCCTCGATCGTTGAATCATGTCATCGTACCTACGACTAACCTGCTTTTCCCACTTCCTCTTGACCTGAGCCTCCGTCAATTCCAGGGGTATTGGGGTCCCAGTGAAAATTGCGCTACAATTTTAATTAATTTATTAAATAAAAACTTAAACTTAATAATCAATTTTATGATTAAAAATAATATTAATATTTTACCTTCAAAGCTTCAAACCAGCATTGCTTGCTTTCAGCGCTAACCTCTTTAAATGTCAATGTTGTTGGATCGGGGGAAGACATGACAATCTGTGTGGAGTAGCAGCTAATCTCAGTGTGGGGATCCAATCTATAGTAGTTGTAATAATTATTTAAAAAAAATTAATTCAAAATGGTGAATTTTTTTTAAAATATAAAATAATATTGAATTACTTACTTGCCATCCAAAATGTGCCGAGCCAGGAGAAACGTGAGGAGCTACCGTCTTTGGCACTGAAGACAAAGTTGTCAAAAAAGGGGGAACGGTTGTGAGAAGTGGGTGGAGTCGTCGGCTGAGGCACGACAGACGGGGCAGGAGAAAAGTGGGACGCGAGGGGAGAAGTGTAAGGCACAGGTGTGGGTGTTGGGAAAGACTGGGTAGGGCGAGAAGGGGTACGCTCAGGCGTCTACCCCTGCGTAGGTGTAGGAGGAGTCGAGCCTCGTGGCGGACGTGCACCCTGCCTACCCTGACTAGAAGGTCTACGACCAGACATATTGAAAATTTTACAAAATAAATTTAATTCAGAAAATTAAAGTTAAACCCAAAATAAAATAATTGAAATCATGAACAATTCATTGACTAAATGTAATCTAATTCACTAATCTACAATACAAGAACATAATGTAAATCACTAATCCTAATATATGCATAAAACAATTAAATAATAAAAACAATATAATAATATAAACACGTAATGTAAAGCACTAATACTTACTTTACTCCAACGTCGGATAGTGAACCTGTAAAAGTTAAAAGTGAAATTTAGGTAAAAAGTGAGAGGAGAGAGAAGGTGTCAGGTACTTATAGAGGGAATTTTTATTTAGCGACCACGTGGACGCTACTCAGTGTCCATGTGGACACTAATTAGCATCAAAATGGTTGCTCATTTGCGTCCCGTCTATTTAGCGACCACGTGGTCCCTATTTAGCGTCAACATGGTCGCTATGTTTGTGTCCACGTGGACGCTATTTAGCGTCTAATTGGACGCTATTCTGCTTCCCGTGAAAAATTCAGCATCCACATGGTCTATATTTAGCGACCACGTGGACGCTAAATTTAATTTTTTTAATGGATGTCATAAATTATTTAATAATAAAAATTGCACAAATTTATTTCCTATCATCCTCGGTATTTTCTTCGTTATCAAGCTCTTGCTCCAGCATTGTTGTTTCACTAGTTGAATCTTCCTCAGTATTATCTGTCACAATGATTGTTCTAGGTGGATCATGTCGAGGTGGTAGATTGTCTAAATCATAAGGATCATCAATAACGCGAGGGTTTCCAATGTCATGTTGGAATGCTTCATGAATGATGATGAAGTGATTGTTGTTGTCGTTATCTTCATCGACAGACCAAATGCTTGATTTGACCTTACACACTGCCATCCAATCAAAATCAGCTCTCTGACTCTGGGACACTCAAGGAAATATACTTGTGTAGCTTGGTGTGCAAAAATGTATCGGTCTTTAGTGAGCATTTTTCTATGGATGTTAACATCAACACCTTTATTGTGCGGATGTATTCGAGTTTCTCCGCAATGAGTCGTGTCATACCATGTGTAGTTGAAGATAATTGCGCGCTTCAATGTCGGCGAGACGTAATTAAGCTCAATTATTTCGTCTAACACGGCGAGTAGTCCTCTTCATAATTTCCAAAGGTCTTTTCCATAACACAAATTTCACTATTGTCTGTCGCTCTTGTTGCTGAATGTGCTTTAGTATCGAATCGATGTCCATTAATATTGTAGGAAGGAAATGTTTGCACAATCAGAGTCGGTCCTCGTGCTAATGCTTCCATGTGACCGCTTATTATGGTTCGTGCAGCTAGGGTGTTGACCTAGACAAATTAATAATGAAAACATTATATTACATAGAATATAATGAGAGTGTTTATATATTACAAATGTTTCTTAGAAAGGAGTGTATCCACTGAAGAAACTGTGCGTCCAAAATGATTTGTTCTTCTTCTTCGATGATGTTTGTTCATGTAGGTCTTACAATGTGTGTCAAAAAATATCTACATATAAATAAAACATATGTATATATTATGATCGAGCAAGTAAATAAAATATGACCACTAGAAAAAATTATGAACTTACTCAACAAAAGGTTCAATTTCTTCGCAATTCAATAACACGTAAGTTTGAATCAAATGGCACTCCTCATCTGTTAAACGTCTTCAAACCAATCTGCCGGATGTACGTCCAGGATACGTGAATATAGTTAGATCGTCCGGGTCAACTCCATCTCTTACGTTGTCAGCGACATTGTTAGGAGTCATTTGATTACTCACTTTGTGATTGATGAAATAATAAGAGAAAAAAGTTGATGTCTCTTGCACAATGTATGCACTACATATCAACCCTTTAACACGTGCTTTATTACGAACTGTGATTTCAACCTGCGTAGAAATCTAAAAAATACGCACAATATTAGTGAAATGGCATATATAAACATTGTATTTTTATTAAGCTAGATATTAAATAAACATACCTCTCAAACGGATGCATCCATTGATATTGGATGGGCCGCACAAAGCTGCTTCCATAGGTAAATGAATCGGCAAATGCTCCATCGAATCATATAAGCTGGGTGGAAATATTTGTTCAAGCTTGCATAATATGATTGGTATTTCCGCATTTAAACATCTGAATGTTTCTTTATTTAACTTGTAGCACGTAAGATCCTTGAAGAATGCACCCAGCTGCACAATTGGGTCACAATATTTGTTATGAAAAAAGGCACGAAAAGCAATAGGCATCAATCATTGCATGAATACATGACAGTTGTGGCTTTCCATTCCGAGAATCCGAAGCTTTTGTAAGTCTATGCATAAATAATTTCCCTCATATATTTGTGTCAGTTTTGTCAGGATCAAATTCAGGCCTTCTGCAGATCTCACGTATATCTAATCTTGCCTTTGGATTATCTTTAGTTTTCCCAGGAACATCAACAACAGTGTTAAAAATATTGTCAAAAACATCTTTCTCAATGTGCATAACATCCAAATTATGTCTGTGACGCCCGAATTTGTATACCATTTCATAACTAATTACTTATTTTCCAAAGAAATGGCACTCAACTTGAACATCATTTTTATTTTTAGGAAAATATAATTTGAATAAAATACAAAGAAATAGAATAGGAGGAATAAAATTTAATTTATTAAAAATAAACACACTTCTCACCAAAACATTATAGAGTTTGCAAAATTCCAAGCCCAATACATCTCGATAATTTACAAAATATTACCAGTTATGAAAGAATAAATACTAGAAAATTTTATATCAATCATAACCTCACAAAACACAATGCAATATGTATGATTTGTCATGTACAAGGTAAAATTTTTACACAGTGCACTGCCCACCTTAAATTCTCTCATCGTAAATCCGAAACATAAATAGCAAGGCACCACCTTCATGTACAAAATTAACTGTTTCCTGAATTTCTGCCGAGCAAAGTAGGCATAAAACGCGTGAGTCGTGAAACTCAGTAAACAACATTACCATAAAGGTCAACTTTCATTCAATGGTATATTTAACCATGACATATAAATATATATATATAAATATAAGACAAGTGAACAACAAAGAACATGTCAAATTCATACAAATTCTAATTGAATTTTATTCTTAACACATATATACGATTAATTCAATTTATATTCATTTTCATCGTATAAAATATGATCATAATTTCATACTTCATAAAAATACACATATTCCCATACTTAAGTATAAGTTTCCATCATTTTTAAACAGAAAACAGGTGAGAACGTGGTTTCATTCCAAACTACGCGTGGTTGAAAATGAGTACGCGGTGTCGCGCCCAGCGTAGTTTACGAAATAAAACGCGGTGTCGTGCAAAAACTACGCGTGGTCGAAACAACCCCGCGTACTTATGTTCCAGACCGCGTTCTTACCTGACACTACGGCTGAAATTTTAAACCAAACACATATATCCTTAACCAAAATCATTCCTACAACATCTAACCTTCATATAATCACTTACCATTTACCAACACAATTCCACTTAATTCATTCAATCAAAATCTCAATTTAACCTCCAATACATCTTAAAATAATTATAACACATCCCTATCATCAATAAAAACATGCCTCTATTCTCAACAAAATTTCCTTTCAACCAACAATTCTTCAAATCATACACAATATCAAATCACAATTCATCACAATTTACAAGCATATTCCATATAACAATTTACATATATTTATACCAAATTCCTATCAACATAATCAACCTTAGATCCAACAACATAAATCATAAACCCATAAAATATAATGCCCTTAATTTAGCATTATGAATTTATCACTAACAACAAATCACATAAGTATGATCATACATACTTTCAATAAACATATCCCTCAATATAATAAATATATTCACAAAGAAAATGTCAAACGCAAAATAATAAATATGAATGCATAAGATCTAATGCATTCCTCAGTATGATCATACCCAGAATCTCATTAATTTCACCCTTATTTGGCTACTTTAGATGACGTTTGCAAACGGGCCTCGTTGGCTGGGTGTTAAGGTTACATTTAATATGGTCCATAGATTTTATGCCCAGTAAAGGCCGGAATAATGCCTAGTATAGGCCAGACATACTCGAACACTAAAATGTGAAACGAGTTTTCCACTATGCACAGCAACGTTTATTTTATATACGACTGCAATTTCGCTCCCAAGAGCCAGTAACCCTCCCTCATCTCAATTTCATGCTCCCAAGAGCCAATATTTTTATATGCTCCCAATGAGCCCCAAATGCAAGAATGCTATGTTCATGCCTCACAAAAAATATTCATGCCATGCTAAATCATTGAGCATAAATAACAACCACAGCATGGCATCTTAAATTCATGTCAATAACAACACATTTTCCAACCTTACATATCAACCAACATATAAATCTTCATCAATCCAATTACATATCAACAACAACAATTTCAAAACACACCAACACATAGTTATTTATCCAATAGTCACATATACAAGCAACATATCACATCTCAAATCACTTTAACAATTCAAAAACATACTAATACACAATCATCTATCCACTAATCATACGTATACACAATATATCATAACACATAACCAACTCAATTCTCATACTTCCCATGCAATTAACCAACAAATAATGAAAGTTGCGCGCACGTTGTTTACCTTATAAAACACGCCTAAGCTTCCTGCCTTGAACTTCCCTCTCCAAGATTTTGACCTCCTATTACATAATTCATACATTTTACATTAATATCTCATTCTTAAATTCAATAATTTTAAGAATGAATACTTATCTACATGTTTTATCAATGTATTTATTTTAACCCCCTTAATCACATTCTTCACCACTCTATTTTTCATTAATATTTTTATAAATATTTCTCTTGTTCATATACTTGAAATTTTTGGTTAATTTATATATATCTACTCTTTCAAAATTTCCCAACAACTTCAACCTAACTTCATTAACTCAAATTCTTACACTCCTCCTTCAAACACCACATTCAATTCAACTCACCCTAGAACAATCTTTCTCATTTATTTTCCCCATCCAATTTATGGTTCCATTAACCTCAACAATGTCCAAAAATTCTCTTCTAAACAACAAGACACAAAATGGAACTTAATTTAACCAAACTCACTTTTCGTCATTTTAAACAACCCAACTTTAAACACAATTTTCAAGTACCTAAACCACAAATTATCACCAAAACTTGTTACTAATGGATAGTACATACATTAAGCTCTCCAACAAACCATATTTCACTCAAATAAGAGCTAAATTCAAAGAGTTATAGCATTTTGAATTTAGGTATGAAAATAAAACGGGATTTCAAGTTATGCTCAAGAAATCTTACCCAATTCAAGTTCTTCAATGGTTCCTTAAGCTCCTAAACTCCAGATTTTGTTAAGAAATAATAGATTTAAGTTTGAAGAAGAAAGTTTGGGGAGGAGAAGGAAGAAGTGTCGTTTGAAGAAAAGAGAAAGAAGAGAAATGAGGAGAGAGATGAAGGAGGAAGGAGAGAGAGGGACACAAAATCAGAAAATGGGAAGGAAAAGAGAGACTTGTCATGTGAGTGGGGTGGAGTGGAGGAAAGAAGATTCCTCCAATCGCCTTGGGTCCATTTCGCTTCGTAATTTATTGTAGGTTTAGAATTAGCTCTAGAAGGGGGG
>CANYCX010060167.1:0-22511 GCA_948193385.1 Breynia disticha f. nivosa
TGATCTTCCTATATCACAACCATGCTATACAATCATACATGTTCAACCATCCACACTTATTTCTAATCAGTAATGTTTCAAGCTAACACACTTTCGCACATTTGTTTATATCATCATGCTCAAATCAAAGTATGTATACCAATCGTACATAGAATCATATTAATCATATCATACCATATCTCACATTTACATATAACACAATCTCAAACAATGAAGCATTGATAATTCCATATCATAGTATCACATAACTCATATTTAATCAA
Source organism: Breynia disticha f. nivosa (assembly GCA_948193385.1). NCBI lineage: Eukaryota > Viridiplantae > Streptophyta > Magnoliopsida > Malpighiales > Phyllanthaceae > Breynia > Breynia disticha. The sequence goes on from CANYCX010060167.1 coordinate 264, forward strand.
TCTAGCATTCATATCTCAGAAAGCAATAATAACAAATGCTAAATATGAATGCAATCAAGTATGTGCATATGAATGACAATGCAATCACATGCGATATGCCCCAGGGTATTGTTCTTTTTTCTTTTTCTTTTCTTTTCTTTTCTTTTCATTTTTTCCTCGGTCCCAGACCGACATCGTAACTAGTACGGCATCGAGCCCAGCTTGGAATATCATCGGTCCAAGACCGGCATCGAGATCTCTCTCGAAATAATCCTCAGGACCAGTCTGGATATCAATATCAGTGTCACACAATAAATACAACACAATGAATGATCAATGCATTCATATGTCTCAAACTCAGTCAAGTATGCTCAATAAAACAATTCAATATTTTCCATAATCAACAAGCAATCATATGCCTTTCAATCATGTAAGCAATCACATGACCTAACATCAACCACTTACCTTGACTTGGATTCTTGCCAAAATTAATCCTTCTGCTTGTAAAATCATTTTCTCTTCCTCAAGAGTGAACTCTCATGCTATTTCTCATATTCCCTGTTCTTTTCTCTGTAGTTTAGGTTCGAAAGTTCTTGAATGTTAGTTGAATCAACCGAGATTTATATTTTTTTCCAGAAAACAGTAGAGAACGCGTGGTGGATGGCAAATTACGCTTGGTCGTGCCCATTGCGCGTACTTTGCGCCACTGCGCATACTTCTCTGATTCCAGGAAATTTTCCTTTTTCCTTGGTTATTTCATATCAATCTTATATCAACCTTCAATCAACCTTTATAAACCTCAATTAAATTATTTATTTCCAACATTTCAATAATTATTTCCTTAAAATAAATTTCGGGATGATACAAAACATGAGTACCCGTGGTGGGCACGACCACTTGTACTCTTCAACGAACCCGCATTTGTTGAAGGTGGAACTACGCGTTGTGACAGCGACCACGCGTAGTCTTCTATCTACTGCGAGTTGGCTACTATTTCTCGGCAATCCAAGCTTCAACTCTTCCTTCAATCTTTCCTTAAGTGTCCAACTCTAGCTAGAATGTCCAAAACGACATCGACTGGTACCTGAGACACGAAACAAGAAATGTAAGTGATTTGAACAATAAAAACGTGCAAACTAAATGAGCAATAATAAAAACTAAATGTATGTATGAAATGGAACCTAACAAAGAGAGAGAGTGAGAGAAAGTTGTATTTTTCAAAGTGTTTACTGTGCTTGAAGATGACGAAAGTCAGTCTTTTGGGTTTGGGTTGGGTATTTAGTCATATGTCCTTAGCTCTTTTCAAGCATGGGATTAAAGTTTGACTTTAATAGTAAAATCATCAGTTGTAATGTTTGTTGGTTCTGTTATTTCTTTATTTAGATTGCAGGTATACTTCTTATTTCTAGTTCTCACTCACTTAGTGATAATTTTTGATACTAAAGTCCTTACTTTTATTATTTCGATGGCTATTAATGTTAAGGTCCTTTTCGGTTCTTGTTTGTTCAATAGAGAGAAATAAATACTCAAATATGATTATAATATATAATTAGCCTTTTATAAGACTATTGTTATTATTAATCGACAATAATTCTCTTTGAATAGCCTTATTATTCTTTGAATAGTTAAAAAATCAGAAGAATAATATTGAATGGCGATTTCTTTATATTCCTGTCGAAAAAAAGATGTTTTGACTGATTTTTCAATTAACAATACTCGTACGAAAATAATATTGTTTAATTTTTGACTAATTTATCATTCTACTATATATATGCATTAAAAAATTAATTATATATTATTTACTCATAATTTTATCTCTTGATTTATTATTGCAAACACTGTTACCAAACTGTTACCATCGGTCACCTATCGTCGTACAATATCGTGTCACTATCAATTTTGCCAAACATAGTGCCCCGCTGAAAATAATTTCTGGGTACGTCCCTAATGATAGTATAGGTTGAGGTGTATGTTGATATTAATATGATGATATATATGTGCGAGAGGTTATGTTGTTGATTGTGATTGATTCACAAGATTGGATATAGGTTGATATTGAGTATATTTCATATTACAATAGTTTCACACAAACTGTGCTTAATTGTCATAAGGACTGTGTTGAACAGAATAGAGGGCGTGATATATCTACACAAGGTCGTGCCCATGGATGTGTTAACTAACACAATCTGTATTCTGATTATATATTAGATCGTGCTATAATTTTTTACATAGAAAATTATACATGTTTGATAATTTAATACAGGATAACACGTATAGTTATCGAGATAAACAAATAGGAGAAAAAGTTTTAAATAATACGCCAATAAATGAATATATGAACAGTAATTACATGATTAGTATGATAATAAGATTAAGATGTTTCAACATTCAAATAATCAATTTACATCCTTGTCCTTAGATATAGTATATGACAAATAATTAATTTTGTAGCTATTTTGTATTTTGTAGTTTTGGGTGGAAAACATTAATTTTGATAAAAATAAACGGTATATTTTTCACTGTTTTTGTTGGATATTGAATAACATTCGTTTCTATAAAATGTTGTTGTTAGATTTTATGCAGAAATATAATTATTGAAATGTTAATTTGTAAGATATCGAAGTTGTATAATTTTGTGTATTTTGGACTATATAATTCAATACACTCGTAACACTAATTAGAATTAATGACAGAAATTATTGAACAAATTCGGAAAAGGTAAAAATAAAATTATTTTCAAAGATGCAATAATAATTAAAAAAGATATTTTAATTATCTATATAATTTAGTTGTTTGGTCTTTGTGACCGTTGAAAGAATTCAGCAACGTGAGAAAAATAGAAATTCACCCTTCCAATGATCAAATATGTGGACATCGTAACTTCTCCCACTTGAAGATAGCACAGCAGGGTCTTTTTTTTTTTTTTTCCGATGAAGATGGCAGAACTTGTGGTTAAGTCAAACCATCTGAATTCTAAATGGGAAAATACTTATTAAATGGAATATGGATATCGGCAACTTCTATTTCATGCATGAACTCAGACTTCCCACTCCCTCCATCCATAAACATGTAAGATCCATCACGCCCACCATCGTCTCCATATATGCCCTGCTGAGTTTTCACACCCCATCTGCTATACGATGATTTTTCTTTCTCAATGTTGGTTTTCGTGTTTTTGTTGAAATAGGGTCTTCTCTCAAAAGCCACTCCACTTGCCAGAAGAAAAGTCTCAATCCAGGCATTGGCTAGTGATTGTTTTGGCTCCTCCCTTCTTCTACCTGTCAAAGGAAATATTTATCCTCTCGGGTATGTTTCTCTTTATTTGCTCATTGTCCATTTCTCAGAATTTCATTTCCAATAGCCATTGTTTGGTTCCTCAGTAGTTAAGTTCATGATTCTCTTATGATTCCTTTGAGTAGTGAGTGGTACAGGAATTGATACTCTCTAGTTCACTTGACCCTTTCTTTACATGGATTATTTGATGTTGAGTTGGGAAAATATCTTTTTCCCCAATTTGTAGGTATTATTATGTGTCCCTTGAAATTGGAAACCCTCCCAAGCTCTACGATTTTGATATAGATTCGGGCAGTGATCTTACTTGGGTTCAATGTGATGCACCTTGCTCTGGTTGTACAGTGGTGAGTGTGCGTTTATGAATTCATCAACTTAGTTGTTCTATGATTCTATGTGTTTATAATGTCTTCACTTGGAGATTGTGTGTTATAGCCCCTTGATCGTCAATACAAGCCTCGCAATAATATTGTGTTGCGTGGTGACCCACTATGCCATGCTATCTACTCAAATAAGCCTTCATGCTACGAGGACCCAACTGATCAATGTGATTATAACATTGAATATGCTGACAATGGTTCATCTCTTGGTGTGTTGGTTATGGACTACTTCCACTTGCGCTTAATGAATGGTTCTTGTGTTAGACCATGCATTGCCTTTGGGTTAGTTCTATAATACTTTTTTGTTGAATTTTCTTGTTGAATTTTGATTTATGTTTAGTTTCATTCATATTGTTTAATTCAATGTTTGATTTTCTCACAGTATCGTGTTTTTATAAGTATTGATCTTATTTATCTGTAGCTGCGGATACAATCAAAGTTTCTCTCCGACAGATCCCCTTCTGACAGCCGGAGTTCTTGGTCTCGGCAGTGGCAAAGGCAGTATTATTTCGCAACTGAGTGCATTGGGTTTAACTCAAAATGTGGTTGGACATTGTTTCTGTGAGGAGGGAGGTGGATACCTTTTCTTTGGACGAAATCTAGTACCTTCTTCCGAAATAACTTGGACGCCTATGGCTCATAGCATATCTCTCAAGTGAGGATTCTAAATCCTAGCGTTCTTTAATTCTTCAGTATACACACGTATTGCCCTGTAGAAAGTGAAACAACTGAAAAGAATTCCACTTTTGTTGTTTTCATTTCAGAAATCGGTATTCATTTGGACCTGCAGAATTGCTATTTGATGGAAGATCAACAGGTTTAAATGGACTAAAATGGATGCTAGATAGCGGCAGCACCTACACTTACTTCAGTCAGTCTGTGTACCGAAGAATACTTGATCTGGTGAGGTGGAAAGTGGGAAACACCATCCTGACCTCTACAAATTAGAGTGAGATTTTGGAGTCGAAATGTTAAATAACATATTCATGTCTCAGATAAAGAATGTTCTGAAGGGAACGCCAATACGAGAGGCAAAAGAAGAGAAGATCCTTCCAGTTTGCTGGAGAGGTCCAAAGCCTTTCAAGTCTCTTCATGAGATCAAGACTTTCTTCAAACCTATAGCATTAAGCTTCACAAATGGAAATGATGTTCAACTGGAGATATCACCCGAATGCTATCTCATTGTCACGGTAGGCTCAATAAATATGGTAGTCATTGTACTAGTCTGGTTCTGATTCCAATTTATGCTTTTTTTTACTTTTGGTTTCTATCCAGAACCGACTGTTTGAACCGTTTTTCATCTCTAATCTTATTATTTTACAGGAACGTGGAAATGTTTGCTTGGGAATCCTGGACGGCAGTAAACATGGACTAGGAGACTCGAATGTAATTGGAGGTAAGGTGTGAATGTAAAGTCAAAATTTGTCGTTTCTAATGTCATTTACAATCTAGATTTTTACGCAGGCATTTGTTTGCAAGGTAAAATGGTGGTTTACGACAACGAGAAACAGCGAATTGGATGGCTTTCCAGGGATTGCCGGGATTATCCCAACTGCTAGATATCGTTTATGTATCAATTGAAAAATAAAAATTACAGAAATTATATAATAATAAAAAATAAAAATTACAAAATTTAAACTTATTTTAACCGTGATAACAAAATTCTTATTACCACTCAAGAAGCACACGTAAACAAATGCTCTTCTGCCAACGACAGTTTCAACACAACTGCATATTTAGGATTCGAACTCAAAATTTCTAGTTAAGTTAGAATGATTTTACGTCAATTAATCTGCCCACTTGATAATTCTACTGTTTCTTTATGGATCATCATGATAATTAACCTTCATTTTCTCTACTATAATAATATAATAAAGAAATGATGAGAATATCTATAAAAATGGTGAAGCAGTTAATTATTGTAGGTCCTATGACAAATTCATTTTTAAAAGAGAACAGTTACACCAACAATATATTGAATGACTCCATCTTCTTCTTCTTCTTCTTCTCACATGATTCTTAATACCCAACCTCCTTCCATAAATCCATCCTTCAAACTACCACCTAAGTTTCTAACACCCCACTTTCTTTATTTATGAAGCATCCGATCCCACTCATATTCTCCAACTCAGTATCAGGAAAGCTATGAGAGGGAAAGATGTGTGATGTGAGCATGACTGCCACCCAATTCTTCCTCTCCCAATACAATCAAATCATTGCTAAAATAATCCAAAAAAGAAACCACCTGAATTTCAAGTTATCTAAGAATGGGAGGAATAGAAACTCACTAATAATAGAAAGGGAATATTATTTTATTGTTTACGTGTTACATACGGAATTATTCTTTGGCTCATATATTAATTTCCGAGAAAATTTAATGTTTTTGTCATTTTCTGTTTATTTGTTATTTATGTAAGTTTTTTTCTATTCCCATATCTTTATTAAGATTTTCTATTTTCATATTAATCAACCAAAAAGAGAGAATGACAAGAAAAAAAATTTTAAAATTTTTTCCCATGAATATGGTTTGAAAATGTGTAATTCAAGTATAAGGATTAATATTTTTCTTATTACAAATTTTTGTATAAATATATATATTTTAAAATTATAAATTATCGCAACACTAATTGAGTTGAAATTTTCATCAAATAATAATTACAAAATTATAAAATTCAAATTAAGGGACTTAATAGGTGAAAAGTTTAATTGAAGGAGTGAATAGAGGGTATGATTGAAGTTGAGAGATGGGTTGAAACATAAAACAAGTCTAGTCTTCAAATAAGGTAAGTTAAGTTGACAGAATCAGAGTAGCCGCGTGTTTCCAGATAAACGGTGTTTCATAGAAACTTCTGAATACTAAGTTTTATTTCTTTATGATTTCCTCCTCTCTCTCGCTCATCAAACCTTCCCCTTCCTTTTCTCTTTGCCTTTTTCCCTTTTCTTGCTTTTGCAACTCTCTATGTCACTGCTATATAAAGGACTCCTCTTGTATTGACCCAACAACTCATCAGAACACACCCTGTGAGCTTCTTTCTGTCTACACAGTGAGATATTTTCAAGAATTCTCGAGTGAGTTGGGTTTTAGAGTTGTCTAATAAAGAATGGACAAGAAAAGGGGAAGAAAATTTGAAGTGGTAGTTTGGGTAATCTTGATATTATTGGGATTTGCTACCTTTCAAGTTTGTTTGTCAGCAGCCAGTCAACCTCCCTTCATGAGAAAGTCAACTGCTTCTGCTCTTTTCCGCGTCACTGGCAATGTTTATCCTCTTGGGTATCACTTCAAACTTTCGTCTTTTCTTGAATTATTGTTTTCATTTATTCCTCCTTTTCACTTTCTTTTGATGGTTTGGTTAGAATCTTGTGTTCTTTTTAGAGAAGTGTTCCTTTCTTGAATTTACCATTACTTTTAGTTGGTCTGATTGATTAGAGTTGGGTTTGGACCACTTGGAGTTTCAAGCTTATTTTGTTTTATGTCTGGACATTATTGGTCGTTGAATTTGGTATTCTGGAGTGAAAACAATTCAAAGATAGCTTGTGTATGATCACTGTTTTGTTTTGTATGATAATCGGTGATATCTTCTTTTTCGTTCTTGCTGGAATCGTTTGTTCACATTCTTAAAACCGGTTTCGAGAATCAGTATGAAACCCTACTTTGTATGCTAAACAGAGCCTACTTTGTTACAGACATTTGGCACTCTTAATTTGACCTATTCTGTACTGGCATTCTGTTACTTCACAGGTATTATGCAGTGTCCATCAACATAGGCAACCCACCGAAACCTTTCGTATTAGATATAGATTCTGGCAGTGACCTTACTTGGGTCCAGTGTGATGCGCCATGCAAAGGTTGCACAATGGTTAGTATATCACTAAATGCTATTACAGAAACTACAATTGGCTATTTAGAATTTAGGACAAGTGAAACTGTAGTATTTTCTTGGCATAATCTCGCCTCATGGTTTTGTTCATATATGTTCATGTCGGCAGCCTCGCGATAGACTCTACAAGCCAAATAAAAATGTGGTGCCTTGCTCTAATCAAATTTGCCTCCCTTTTGACAACCGTTGTCCATCTCCGGATGATCAGTGCGACTATGAAGTTGCTTATGCTGACAAAGGTTCATCACTTGGTGTGCTTGTAGCAGACTACTTTCCCTTGAACTTAAAGAATGGCTCCCTGGCTAGGCCACGCTTGGTCTTTGGGTGAGTAACATGTATTTGGTTGCAGCTGCTATATGCTTAACTTCGTTTTCTGGTTTCGATGGCGATTTTGTTCATATGATAAACCTAAATTAGTGGATTATATTTGAGAAAAGAATAATATATTATGTTCATATGAAAAGTGTTATGAATTGACAATGATAATTTTGCTTGGCAGGTGTGGATATGATATTCTCAGTCCTACTCAAGCTCCTCCAACAGCAGGGATCCTTGGACTTGGAAATGGCAAAGCAAGCATTATTTCTCAATTAAGCACTTTGGGTTTTACGAAAAATGTATTTGGGCATTGTTTTAGTGCAAATGGGGGAGGTTTTCTATCTCTGGGAGATTATCCAATGCCATCTTCAGGGATCAATTGGACGCCAATGCTACGCAGTTCCTCCGAGTTAGTGCTCATGATTGTCTCCCCAAGTTTTGCAGATAACCATCGTTTTTCCATGTTTGTTTTGTAACATGTTGCATGTCCATGTTCTTTATATCAGGAAACACTACTCGTCTGGTCCGGCAGAGATTCTTTTTGGAGGAAAGCCTACTGGAATCAAGAATCTGGAGTTGATTTTTGACAGTGGAAGCTCCTACACTTACTTCACTGATAAAGTTTATCAAACCGTTCTTAATCTGGTGACTTACTCGATCCGTAACTTCTACATCTATAATTTTGCTTGGCAATAACATTCTTTTATGTAACAGGTCAAAGGCAGTCTAAATGGTAAAGCCCTGAAAGAGGCCCCAGAGGAGAAGGCACTCCCTGTTTGTTGGAAAGGTGCCAAACCCTTCAAGTCTGTACGTGATGTCAGTGCCTTCTTCAAGCCACTGACGTTGAGCTTTACCAACTCTAAAAAAGCCCAAATGCTTTTACCACCCGAATACTATCTTCTTGTCACTGTAAGCATTTCGTTTAGAAATCACACTAACAATATTCTTACATGGGGAAACCTGACAAAAAGCTCTATACTCTTTCAGAAAGGAGGAAACGTGTGTTTTGGCATCCTGAATGGCTCTGAAGTAGGATTGGGAAAGTACATTCTAATTGGAGGTAACATTATAAATAAAAAATATATATAGTTATTCCTTATATTTTCAACACAATGGCATCAGTTAATAGAATAAATCATTGATTCAGCGTTATTTTTGTTTACATACAGACATTTCTATGCAAGATAAAATGATGATTTACGACAACGAGAAGCAACAAATTGGATGGACAGCTGCAGATTGTGACAGACTTCAAAAGTCCTGAGTCATAGTCCCTAATAATATTATTTAGTAGATGCAAAAATAACCTCATGGGTTTCTCACCATGATTTTTTTTGCCTCGTTTTTTTATCGACAGTGTGGACCCTGATGATTATGATGAAGCTACTTGCCAACCTTATGCAGCTAGTTATGGCATCTTAGAAGATACATGTACAGCAGTTTATTCAACTGAGAAGCTCGATAAGAAGAGTGGCAGAGCGAGATTTGCAGAAACACAAAAAAGGAGAAAATAGTTATATTTTACTATTTCAATATAGCCGTTAAACCATAAATACATTTGCTGAATTCCTTTTGGCTATTTGAGCTCAGACGATATTAATGGTTGCAAAATAATGTTTTTTACACACCAGTTTTTACCTGCTGAAGTGTTAAACAAGAAGTCTTCTGATCTTTTAGTTAGCATTTCGCGCCGTACAACGTAAGCTCAATAGCCGGAAACTCCAGCGGCCGTAAATTTCGATGATTTAAGTCATTTTTACACGTGATTTTTATACTGCATGGCAAAACAAGTGAAATTGTCACTGATATTCCGCCTGAAGTTTTGATATAGCAAGCAAATCAAAGGATCTTACGTGAAGAAAATAATGTATTATTACCTTTTCCTGACAAATTTTGGTGATAGCCTCGACATGAAAATTCTGTAGTTCCTCGAGATCTTTGACTGCCAGACCGCCAAGGTCATCCCCCTAACAGAACGTTCCAATTAATATCGCAGGTCCATTCATATAAGCCAACCAAATAAATTGTCAACACATTAGAAATTTTCAATTTAACCGGTAGTGAAATATCTAGTTTTGATGGAATTGTGTGCAGAAAAATCGTACCTTTAGTCTCAATACAAGGGATTCCAGCTCCTTGCACCTTCTACTTTCTTTTTGATAGTTCACTTTTAACTGATCAATCGTATGTATCTCGTCCGTGTTTTCAGAGGTCTGATCATCTTTGGATAATTTATGCATATGATCATTGGATGGAAGAAATCCATTTCCATATCCAACTTGAAATGTGTTATTCTTCAGACCTCTTTCAGATTGTATATCCTCGCACAAGTTGCCAGTAACATTGGACTTTTTCATACTTGCAATCCGCATCCACAAGTTGGCAAGCTCATTCTCCAAATCTTGTTCGCGCCTTTTTGCTTCATCAAGTCTTCCTTGTAGTTCATCTCCTATTCTGTCTTTCTCGGATACTGCAGCGCTTAGTACAGCTTCTCTTTGGTAGCTTGCATTTAGCTCTTTTTGCAACTCCTCAACCAAAATGCTGCCTTCTTGTTTCCTACTGCGTCCATCGAGCCGTGAACCATTGTAATTGTTTTGTCTGGAATCATGCGAAACAGACTTCTGACAAAAGTTAGACCTGCAATGTCCATCTCTTACAGCAGCCAGGTCACCCATCAGCTTTGCATTTTCGTAAGATAGCTTCGTCACTTCTTCTGCCAAGTTTCGAAGCTCAACTGCTGCAGCTGCAGCTAATTCCTTAGCATATGAAGCTTCCTCTTCCAACTTTTTGCTATGAATTTCAAGCCCATCCTTTTCTTCAATCAGTTTCACTTTCTCTTGCTTTAAATTCTCTATCTCAGCAGCCTAAATATGAAAAACGAAAATCAATTTATTTTTTAAAACAAAGATAAAGGAAATGAGTATCACCTTAAATCAGCATGCTCAACAACTGTAGGATCAAAAATAAAAATTTAACCTTTTTTTAGTTTCTATCATCTACTATAGGGTTTGAAAGCAAATTCATGAGAAAAATAACCTGCATGTAGACTTGAGAATTGAAAAAGGCTGCAGTGTTACATTCTCTGGAATCATCCTGAGCAAATACTCGATTTAAGCTCATAACACTTTTTGGTGTGTTCTCGTCAATCAAAGTTTTTTCGTCTGGCCAAGTTTCATTTTTATCGTCTTTTTGTTTCCCCAATAGATTTTCACGACAAAGCCTGTTTGAAGTATTCTCAGATTCTACATAATGTTGATAAGAGATCTTCTCTGATAGTGAGCTAAGCTGTTGTCTTAGCAGAAGTATTGTCTCTTGCAACTCGTTATTCTCTGAAATCTGATTCAAATAAAACATGATGAGTATCTCTAATTTTAGAACAGATGGGAAGAAGATAGTCTAGCAAAGGTTCAAAATTCTACCTTTGTCTGCAGTTGCTCCTGGAGTATCCTGTTGTCAGCTGACTTAATCTAAACACCCAAACAAGAAAAAAATACACATCATTAAAGATTTTTGAAGGTAATAATATAGATAACAAGCGATTAGGGGATAAACCTCAAGTTCAAAAGTCTTTTCATTCATCTGAGCAGTGAGCTTGGATAGAGCCTGTGTGAAGGTAAACATTATACAAGGGCATAGATTTTTCACGCCAACAAGGAAAAAACAGTAAGAACTTGCCAGGGAATTGCCGAAAAAAATCATAGATAAAAATCAATAGGAATTATCAAGAATTCATGAACTTTAGACTATTGCAAAGGAGAAACTCCCAGGAACCCACCAGTAGTCTAACAAAGCTAATCAGATATCATAATTTATGACATCAGATCCCTCTCTCTCCATATCGTTCCCACCCATGATAACTTATAGTGTAAGATTTATTAATCCTTATGAGTACCTGAGACATTTCGAAGTTGTTTGATGCAAGTGGGCTTGACTCAATTGATCCAATCATGCGTTTCTCCAGAACATACATCTGGCGTTTCTTTTCACTAATTTCATCTTTCAGTTTCTGCATTTGATCCTACATCAACAATTTAATGATAAAAAACAAAGGAACTTAATTATTTTACAGATAAACCAATAACTATAAATGTGAATTAAGTTTTGAAGTTTTGAAATTATGAAGTATCACCTTCAACTGATAATTATCAGGATTATTAGCTGCTTGTTCAGATATTCTTTTCAAAGAGCTAGTACATAATGCTACCTCCCCAGCCAACATTTTCATCTGCTCACGAAGAAGATCCATTTGATCTGTAATGGTGGTTCCAGTCTGCACAGAGTTCATAAAAACTTTGGTAAACATTCAATTTCAAAAACTATGCTGAAAAGGCAAATATCAGACTTATTCCTAAGCAGCTAACAAGACAATTTGAAAAAACGTTTTTCAATAGATTGGTCATTTACTGGTACATGCATTTGAATGATTGGTCATTTACTGGTACATGCATATTCGAATGAATAAAACAAAGTCACGTTGATGTCAGCTATCAAAAACACAAATCATTCCAAACCTCACTCATTAACGTGGAAAGCATAGCAACAATAATGACTTGACAAATGATAGAACTCTTACCAAACGCTGATCACATATGCCAAAGCTTTCATATTGTAGAAATAGCATGAAAGTTCCAATTAATGAATCATTAATATATCAGATGTTATAGCAAGTAGAGGAAGATGAGATAATTCTGCACACAGAAGTATAACAACTTCAGTGTATAACAAATGTTTGTTTCCTTCAGCATTCATAGAGAGTAATGAAAAAATATTAATAAATAATACTGAGTCCTTACATGAGGCAACCGCCGTCCTCCAACAGTAACACTAAACAAGTCACCAGCTTGCGTTGTTTCTGTGAGTGATTCCATACGTGTGCAATCATCACCCGTTCTACTAATTGATTTTCTACTGTTTTCCTTCATATCAATAAACGTGACTCTAGTTTGTGACGATTTAGAACATGATGCAGGGGATCCACTGGCAGAGCTTCCGCTATCAGCACTTGTAGTTGACCCCACCAGACCGTCAGGCTTCTGCCAAATTGACAAAGATTATGAGAGTTTAGAGAACAATTTAAGATAAACATATTTTTTTCTATGCCAGAAACTTCTTATATGCCCTAGCATAAAAAGTGAAACCTTGCTAGAAAATGGTTTCCATATAATGAATTTATCGTGACAAAACCTTCGGTCTAGAATTTCATAATCTTAACATTCTGCAGCTAACAATTTCACCATGATTTAAACAGTTTAAATTGTCTCTACTAACATTTCTATCTTAACAATTTTCTTACACAATTGGATCTCGTTCGTATGACGAGTTAGTTCTCCTGTTTTGTGTAGGTTTTTTCTTTTATATCTTGTTAGATTCGTTTGGGTCTCATTGAGAAGATAGAAAAAGTCGAGTTCATGAAAAGGGTGACGGCGGAAGCGTGGAAGCCGGGAATGGGGGTTAGCATCTCGGAGTTAGACTTTAATCTATTCCTAATTCAGTTTGGTCATGAGGCTGACATTAGAAGAGTATTGGAGAGAGGGGGGGCGGGGCGCATGGTCTTTCAACAACAATGTTTTGCTGATGGAGAGAGTATTGGCTGTTGAAGATCCAAGGCAGAAAAGCATCAATGAGATTTCCTTATGGGTGAAGGCTCATGGCCTTGCTGTGGGCAGTAAGTTGGAGGGTGTGCTGAAGGCTCTGGGAAACTTGATGGGGAAGTACGTGCAATCGGATTTGAACCATGAAAGCGATTCTAGGAGGAACTACCTCTTTTAAGGTGGTGCTGTGCCGCTAAAGCAATCAGTGAACATAAAGATTGGTGATAGGACAGCCAAGGTCGTGTTCAAATATGAGAGACTCCCAGCTTACTCTTTTGGGTGTGGTATGATGGGGCATAGTGAGAAATTTTGTAAGGGTGCATATATGAATGCAGAGGGAATGATTACCAGGAGATGGAGCACAAATTTAAGGGCTAATAATAGAGGAAGTCCCCATGCTCATATGGGGGATAAGTGGTTACGCTAGACGCCGTTAATGGTGGCGAGAAAGGAGTGCCCGCCGGCAGGGGAGGAAGAGAACGGGGAGAGGGAGGTGGGACAACAGGGGGACAAAATTATTAATAACAAGGAGCATGCGGACTAAGTATCCGTTGGACGCATGGAAACGATGATTGCTGCCCATGCATCGAAGATACAAAAGGCGGCTAGGAAGGCTATTGGGGGATCTCTTCAGGAAGAAACAGAATTAATTAATGGGAGCAAAGGTGATGGGCCCTGGGACGAGGAAATGATTTTCTCATCCCCGAAAAGGAAAAGAATTGGGCTTAAAGTAGTGGGTATGGTGGAAGGTGCTGGGAAGTTGAAGAAAGGAGCTGAATCCAGTAATGGGTTGGGAGGGGTAAGTGAAGTTGTCATGGAAGATGCATCTCAGGCTGATTTATCGGTGGGCTCTGATACTCAGGCTCGCCGGGAACAATGAGTTGCTTAAGCTAGAATTGTCGTGGTTTGGGCAACCCACGTGGAATTCGTATGTTAACGAACTTAGTCTGGTCTTTTAAGCCCGACTTTATTTTTCTTATTGAAACTTTATGTAATGGGGATGTTATTTTTAATTTAATACAAAAGCTTAATTATGGGGGGTATTTTGCGGTTGATAAACAGGGTAGGGCTGTGGGCTTGGGTTTATTTGGAAGAATCCTGAGTCGGTCAGCATTTTAAACTCGAGCACCCGCTTTATTGATACGATGATAAAAATTGGGATTGAACACACTTTTCTTCTTACAGGGTTCTATGGGCAGGCGGATAGAAATAAAAGGAAGGAGTCCTGGGATCTTTTGAGGAGTCTCTGTAGATCTTCTCGTCTTCCTTGGTGTGTGATTGGGGACTTCAACGATCTTTTGTTGTGCTCGGAGAAAAGAGCAAGGGTGGCACACCCACGGTGGCTCTTGGAGTGGTTTAAAAGGGCAGTTCTGAAGTGTGGCCTTAAGGATTTGGGGTTTGGAGGATCACCTTTCACACTGGATAGAGCCTTGGGTTCGGATGAATGGGTCTCTTTGTTTGGTCAATCTAGGGTCACTAACATTGCTTCTACGTCCTCCGATCATCTGCCGATTTTTTACAAATTCGAAAGTATGTTAAAATTGCGAGGAACTGTGACTTCAGATTCGAGAATTGTTGGGCCAGCGAGGAGGAGTGTGGGAAAGTGGTGCGTTGAAGTTGAGAATTGAGCTATGGTCTAGCAATTGAGGATAGATTGCATAGGTGCGGGAAGAATCTCCATTCGTGGGGAAAGGAGAGAACACGAGAGATTAGGGAGATTAGGAAGAAAATCATTGAGGTTAAGAACAGAATTGAAAGCCTGAGATATAAGCATGACTTGTCGATGGAAGAGCTGAAAAGGGCAGAGGTAGATCTTCACAAGTTATTAAGCAAGGAAGAGAGTTACTGGAAACAACGCGCTAAGCTGTTCTGGCTTAAATATGGCGACATGAATACCCGGTTCTTCCACTTGGTTGCAAATGGGAGAAAGGCGAAAAAAAGGATGAACCGAATTCAGAATGAGAATGGTGAATGGGTTGAGGATCGTGAAGGAGTTAAGAGGGTGGCGACTGACTATTTTGAGGATATTTTTAGGAAACATGGGGTTTGTACTGGGGAGGCAATTTGGAGTGTGGATAGGTGCGTACGGAGGAGCAAAATATGGATCTAGTTAGGGATTTCTCGGGGAGGAGGTCAAGAAGGCGGCTTTTTCCATGCATAATGACAAATCGCCGGGACCGAAAAATTTAACCCGGCATTTTTCAAAAAAATCTGGGACGTGATTAGCTTGGATGTGGCCAGGGCCTTTCGTGCTTGGTTTAAGAGGGGGAATATGCCTGCAGCGATGAATAAGACTAACATCGTCCTTATTCCTAAGGTGGAGGGGCCCCGGTGTATGAAGGATTTTCGGCCGATTTCTCTATGTAATGTTTTACATAAGGTTCTAACAAAAGTTATGGCAAATAGGCTGAGAGGCATCCTCCCAGGGATCATTTCGGAATGTCAAAGTGCCTTTTGTGAAGGGAAGGCATATTACTGATAATATTATTGTTGCGAACGAGATCAGTCATTTTCTCAAGATGAAGCGTAGAGGGACGGTGGGGTGGACGGTATTAAAGGTGGATTTAGCTAAGGCCTATGATAGGCGTGACTGGGAATTTGTAGTTGACATGTTAAAGGCTCTGGGTTTTAGTGAATGGTGGATTAATAGGGTGAGAATGTGCATTGAGTCAGTTGAGTATAAAGTGTCGGTGAACGATGAATTGGTAGACTCGATTATTCCGGCTATGGAGATTAGGCAGGGCGATCCATTATCGCCGTATTTATTTGTGATTGTCGCTGAATGCTTGTCCAGAATGTTGACGAAGGTAGAGGGAGGGGGGGGGGAGATCCATCGGTGCAGTGTGGCGCGTGGCGCCCGAAGTGTTAACCATCTATTTTTTGCTGATGACTCGTTCTTGTTTTTTAGGGCCAACGAGCAGGAATGCGAGGTGGTAAAGAATATTTTGGGGGACTTCTGCAAGGGCTCGGGTATGGATTTAAACTGCGAGAAGTCTGCTTTGATGTTTAGTAAAAATGTCATTTAGGAATTGAGGAGGAAAATTTGTGATCAGTTTAAAATTAGCGAGGACGAATGCAGGGAAAAGTATCTCGGAATGCCGTTAGGGGTAGGAAGAAATAAAAAAGTTATTTTCGAGTTTCTCCGGGACAACCTGTGGAAGAAGATTGAGGTGTGGAAGAGGAGGAAATTGTCGAGGGTGGGTAAGGAAATTTTGTTAAAGACGATTGCGCAGGCGATGCCTAACTTTGTTATGAGCTTGTCTCTTCTTCCTAAAGAGGTGCGACGATCTTCAGAAACTTATGAATAGTTACTGGTGGTGTGATGCTACGGAGGGGGGTGGAATTAAATGGAAATGCTAGGAGCGACTATGTAAGCAGAAGGAGGGAGATCTGGGATTTAAGAACCTCTTGGATTTTAATTTAGCATTATTAGCTAAACAAATCTGGAGATATATTTGTTATCCGGAGTGTCTGATGGCCAGAATTCTCAAGGCCAAGTATTATAGGAGGGGCAATATCTTTGAGGCAAAGTGTGGAGGTAATCCAAGTTACATTTGGAGAAGTCTCCACAAATCGATGGAAGTGGTAAGATTGGGAGCGCGAAGAAGAATTGGGGATGGGAATGGTACCAGTGTTTAGGGAGAGCCATGGTTGATGAGGGACGGAAACCCTTTTATTGAAATGGAGATGTGTGATGGTGATGCCGAGATGAGGGTAGCAGCTTTGATGCATGAGGGAGGCTGGAATGTTCAATTAATAGAATCCATTTTTAACGAGCATGATAGGGAGGCAATTCTCTCTATTTCTATTAGCTCGCATTACGTTGAGGAGGGGTGGTATTGGAAGGGGGAGTGTCAAGGGGAGTATAGCGTAAGGAGCGGGAATGTTCTGATTCGTAATTCAAGGGTTGGTGAAACGGCCAGGGATTCAGGATGGGATTGGATGCGTATTTGGAAGTTTGATGTGCCGCCTAAAATTGTTCATTTTCTTTGGCGGGCCTTGACTAATTGTCTGCCTACTAGGGTCAATTTGGAACGTCGTGGTGTTCCCCTTCCGTCTATTCTTTGTTCGGTGTGCAGAGTGGCCCCGGAATCCGCTCTCCATGTTTTAGTCGAATATCGTTTTGCGGTTGAGGTTTGGAAGATGGTTGGTGTCTGGAGACTTGACTGCGGGGCTGTAGATCTTAAGGATTGGTAGATGAAAATTTCTAGCAAGTTTGATATGGGGAAGGGTGAGGAATGGGTTGTAGTTTGATGGTCATTGTGGGAGAACAGAAACGATATTCTTTGGAGAAATAGTCGTGTTGGATTTAGATCGTTGATCTTTCGCTGCTTGGGTTTGTTGCAGGAGTGGAGATTGGCGCATTCTGTGGAGGGTAATGACGAGGATTGTAGGGTACGGGCTGGGAGGTCGGTGTGGTGTAGGCCGGAAGTGGGGTGGAGCATCATTAACGTAGATGCTGGTTGTGTCAATAATTGGGGGACCACGAGTTTGGTTCTTCGGGATGATGATGGAGTGTTCATGGGTGGTATGACCCGCAAGCATTGGGGTAACTGTGATGCGGGGGTCCTGGAAGCCATGGTGAGTCGCGAGGCTCTGAGTTGGGTAAAGGATAATAGCTTGCGGTTTGTGAGGATCGAGTCTAACTGTGCGGTGGAGGTGATGGCTATTGAGGAGGGCTTTCACTATGGCTCGATTTTTGGATCGCTGATCCAGGAATGTATTAACATTATGAAAACTCTAAGGGATGTTAGAGTAGAGTTTGTTAGGCGAACAGCGAACATGGTGGCCCATTGTCTTGCTCGGGCAGCATGTTCCTTTCCTGATCGCCATATTTGGGGGCAGCAACCCCCGGATTGTATTGTTGCTGCGTTGGCAGCAGATTCGAGTATGGAATGAATTTTTCATGGTTGGTTTTCAAAAAAAAAAAAACATTCTGCAGCTAACAAGTAAAGATTGTATCCAAAAACCACAAAATGAGGGAAAACAATGTGCCATTGATGTCATTGGCAGTTATTTTCTCACTAATTTATTAGTACTCCAAACTTGAGAAGCATCCATAAGGGAATTGTGTTTGCATATTTAAAAGTTTCAGTATTGATAACAATTACGCCAGTGAATCTTTTTGCAGCAGTATCCAGGCATTCTGCAGAATCACACTAAAGGCAAAACGCCAGTATCTAGAACACCTTCATAGCTTGCAACAAATTCAAAAAGGATGGGCACAACAGAAGGATTGCTTACCTGCTTATTCTAAGAAATTGCTGAAACATTGCAGTTGCAGTAATAGGGTAAAAAGAGATTGACCCACTTCACATTTGTTTCACAAAGGCTCGGAACAAGTAAGAGTATGAAGGTGTGTCTTACTCGAGAATGAAAGGATCCCATTCTTACCCGAAAGACTGCAACTCAAATCTATAGTAAGACTGCGGACAAAAGACTGGCTCACAAGATATTCAATGCATCTTAAAAGATGCAACACAACTAAGCAGTGCTCTTGGTGATGTCAAGTTTAAAACCAACTACAGAATTTAAGGGCAAAATATCGTTAAGTAAACTGTCCAAAGAAATGGCGAAAGTCAGGAGGTGACTTAGGAGCTTCCAGCTTTCAGAGATGAAAATGAAGAAGAAATATGGCATTCTATACACATACATAAAAAGTGGAAAACAGCAAAATATAAAAATAGATCCTCTGTCTCTTCCATTTCTGGAGAAACTTCAATAGGGGTACAGGCATACAATATGCATCATGTAAATCTAATAAACATTCCTCTCTTCTTCACAATGAAAAAAAATAAGCTAGCTCACACAAACAAATGCTACCAAATAGTCATGGAGAAGATAAATTTATAGGAGTTTACCTTTAGTTTAAACCAACCAAGCATCCCCTTCCTCCTATTTCTTCTATAATCCTTCACCAACTCATGTATATCAGTGACCTCATCCCTTCCTTCTATCGAAAGCTCACTGCCAGTATCTTCTTCAAGTATGAATTCACGTTTTCTTTCTGGTAAATATGCTAGCTGTATAAACAACAACAAAGTATGAATGTAATACTTGTGAAAGAGGAAAATAACCAAGATTGTGAATAGGAACATTCCAACATCAAGTGTCAGCAGGTCATCCCGCTACCCCCAAACCTAATAAAAAGAATACAAACCTCATCTTCCCCAAATGAATGCCTGCGTCTATGACCTGGCCTTTCAGGAAGGCTTGGCTGCATGGAGTTCTTTGTGGAAACCAAGATGAGTTTAGTCAAGCGCTGAATTCTCCCCATTAAAGCTGCTTTAGCTTCTTCCTCCTCCTCCAGTCTGGACTGTAATTTGACCTGACCTGCTTCGAGCTTTAAAAACATCAAAACAAAAAAAATATATCAGAAATGAAATTACTGATAAAGAACAAATTCATTTTTCAAATAGATAATATGTTTGAGATACATAGTACATTCTGAAAGAACAATCCCTGATGTAAACAAATTCATGTCTGAAATTGAAAAGTCGGCTCTCAAATAAATGCCCCCATCTATCTAATATGTCGTTTATTACTACCTCTACATACAGTACTGACGCTAATTTATCAAAGTTCTATTGCATGGTGATAAGGGAAAAGGCTAAATTTGATAAAAGGAGCAACCAATTTTCATAAAACGCCACGTCAAGCAGTGAGAAGTAATCATTTATATAATTACAGTCAGGTGTCCTTATATGATGGTCAAACCTGAAGCTTCAAATTGATGAGATCATCTTGCGTGGATGCAGCTCTATGAGGATTCTCCATGATCCCACGCTTCAACTGATGAAGCTCTTCTTTTAAGCAAGATATTTCCTTCTGATACTTTTTTATCAGTGATTTCTCATCCATTATCTAGTATCCAATAAGAAATAGAAATAATGAAAATGGAAAAAAAATTATATAATAATGCTCAAATTGGAAAAAAATTATGTAATAATGCTCAAACCCGGATCACCTTATTCTGAGAAGCTTTGATTTCCACATGCTTGCTCCTATGTGCAAATTTCAGTGTGTTATGAGTCTCTTCACTATTGCCAGATGCAGGTGTCACGGTGCAAATAAGCTGCATAAAGTTTGAGATGGACAACTAATTAAGAATTTGAACCAGCTTGAATAAAGATAAAAACCTAATTTCCCACTGGATATGAGATACTCTTTTAGGCTTACAGATATGTGCCCATGGCCACTTAGGGACGACTGCAGCAACCGTGTAAGTTTTGAATCCCGGTAAGGAATATGAGTAGATTTTCCATCTGTTAGTTTAGATATCACCTGGGGAAAATAACAGCAATAAGTAAAAAAACTCTTTTTCTGTATCAATCATCTACATTCTAATTTGCCTCATGACCCCAAAATCCGAGTTAATATTTTCAGTGGCAAGAGGTGGCAGAGTAGAGCACAATAAACAATGCACATTGCGAAAATGCTGCAACACTTTCCACACCCATCCACTACCAAAAGAAAAAGAACAAGTTGCTACTTGCAAATAACTGTTCAAAACCAAAGACAACAGAAATATTACACATGCCGACATGCATGACTATAAACAAACAGAAGATGAGCAACCCAAGAAGGAGTGCATTAAGCACCTATACATTGAGTTTAATGAGAAGTACAAAAAATAGGTATATCTTACAGTGCCAAGAGTAAGTAAGCTTTTGTTAATGTATGATCCCTCTTTTCTTCGCAAACCAGTTGTTTCAGCTTTAGAACTTTCAGATCCAGCAAGATCAATTAAATTCTGAAAAGCAAATTTTGAGTTGTGACGTGAGACAAAAACCAATACCGACAGCCAGGATTTCAATAGAATTTCAGAAAAAGATAGAACACATGACAAACTTACCAATTGAGACAATGTCACATCCTCATCTCCAAGATTTTCTCTGTGTGGACTGCTTTCAATGGTCTGATAATATAATTAACTAAAGTTAGGGTGAGGCAAACTTAACGTTTTTTCCAAAAATATTGCCACTTTTAAGGATAAACAGGAGACCGATTTGACTTGAGACTATTATATTCCCTAACAAGAAGGAGAAAAAACAGAGCATTTAATGATGAAAATCATTGTTTCACTTAACCATGGATAGATGGTTGTTTAAATTGGAAGTTTGAGAAGAAAAAAAAAATCTTTTCTTTAAAATTTTGTCTCAGGAGTCTTCTTGTCCTGCAATAATTTTCTGTTCCAAGAAACAATAATAAAGTGATTCAACAAAAACTCTGAAAAGCTCAAATAGGACAAACAAACTTCAAATATGCAGTTATTTAGTTTAGCGGAAGCATATATATGACAGCAGGTAAACATCCAAAGTCAGCATATACCAAGGTGAATATAGTGTGGCTCCGACTGCTTAACAAATTGAAGTTATTAGAACCAACATGCCTGTGCTCTGCATTGTCATAGAGAAACATTGTAAAGGAAGTGGATACCAGGAAACTGATATTATATGCATGTAGCATTGGAATAATACAACGACCTCAAGATCATAAGTTCATGACACATTAGGAACAATATAAGTTTCATGTGAAATACAAAAACATACAATTTAGGCACAAAAATACTCTGATGTAAAGGCATTAGTAAGCTCTCTAAAACTAAATGCAAGATAAGATTATAAAAAATGGTATAGCAATCTATACAAGGTTAATAAGTTCATACATGTGAAGCAAAGATGGGGTGCAAAGAATAAATTATCACCAAGTTTAGTCAATGTTTCAAAATGGTTGCTAAAACCTTCATTTTCTACTTTTGTGGTCAATAAACTTCAAGTTTCACATAATTTCGTGCATTAACACTTAACA
>CANYCX010060380.1:0-17256 GCA_948193385.1 Breynia disticha f. nivosa
AGCGCACATTCTTTGCCAGGATTGCCAATTAATTCCTTTCCTGTCAAGGCTTTTACCCCACCAAAAAGAATTCATTAACCGCTCTATCTCCTCACAAAAATTCCTTGGCAAAAGATAAA
This sequence comes from Breynia disticha f. nivosa, assembly GCA_948193385.1. Taxonomy (NCBI): domain Eukaryota; kingdom Viridiplantae; phylum Streptophyta; class Magnoliopsida; order Malpighiales; family Phyllanthaceae; genus Breynia; species Breynia disticha. Next base: position 120 of record CANYCX010060380.1, read on the forward strand.
CACTCATTAAGTGATTAGGCATGGCTTGGACCACTGACTTCAGAAGAACCTCTTTCCCTGCCCTTGACAGCATTTTATTTCCCCATCCATTCATACGAGATCTGACCCTATCCACCATGAAGGAAAACAATGACTTCTTATTCCTCCCTACTTTCGTTGGAATGCCAAGATACTTCTCATTATCATTGGACTCTGGGATTAGAAGCAACTGACAAATTCCTGTTTTAAGATTAGCATCCATATTTCTACTAAACGTTAAGGAGGATTTTTGGAAGTTCACCTGTTGTCCAGAAGCCTTCTCATACTTCAGTAAGATGTCTTTAATAGTACTGGCTTGTCCTAGTGTCGCTTTCCAAAACAAAAAGCAGTCGTCAGCGAAGAATAAATGGGATATTGCCGGTGCACTACATGCCACCTTACATCCCTGAATTAGGCCTCGACGTTCACTGTCTCTAAGAAGCGCTGACAATCCCTCTGCACAGATAAGGAATAAATATGGAGACAAAGGATCACCCTGACGCAATCCTCTTTGCGGAATAATAGGCCCCACATAATCACCATCCAGTGCTATCTGATACGTCACAGTCCTCACACACATCATAATCAAATCAATCCATCTGGGAGCAAACCCCATCACCTTCATAGTTTTTTCTGGACATGTATTAATTACCTATGTATTTATTTTTATATTATAATATATAGATAGATAGAGATGGGAGCAGAGTGGGAAATGAAGTGAAAGAAGTGTTGTTTTGGTATCGTCACCCACTCGACTCTTCTGGGTAAACCCACGCAGATCTCAGAGACACCCTTCCTTTAACTTCATACCCAATTAATATCATTTTTACGGATCCAAAATGGCTACCCCAAACCATGCGCAGCAGCAGCAACAGCAGCAACAGCAATTCGATTTGCACAAATTCTTCATGCCCACATCTTCACCCAACCAAAACCCTAATCTAATGCTTCCACCTTCCCCCCCTTCTTCTTATCCCCCTCCTCACTTCCCCTTTCATTTCCCTCCCCAACCCAACCCCTTCCCTATGCGCTCCCTCTCTTACTCTACTCCTCCCAACAACAGCGGCGCCGAGATCATGGCCCTCCTCCTTCCCCCTCCTCCTATCCCCGCTCCGCCCCTGCCAATGCCCTCCACTCAAATTCCTCAAGGCACTAGGGTTTCTGGGGACAGTCTGCTCTATGACGTCGACGTCAGGCTCCAAGGCCAACCGCACCCCCAGCTTGAGGTTACTCCCATTACTAGATATACTTCCGACCCACACTTGTCTTTCGGCCGCAGGATTGCGGTTAACAAGTCCTATATTTGTTACGGATTAAAGCAGGGGAATATTAGGATTCTTAATCTTAACACTGCCTCCAGGTCCTTGTTTCGGACTCACTCTCAGGTATAATCTTACCTACATTTTTAATCCTGATTGTATATGTGAATGATTTGAAGAATTTTGGCGGCGGTTCATTTTTTGCAATGTCATAGTAATCTGATTTCTGTATTTCAAGTGGTTTTAATCCATAGTTGAATTCTCTGTATTGTTAACATGAATATTTGGTATTGGTATTAAGTGGCTTGGATGTTTGAATTATTTTCTTTTCATTGTGATTTAATATTGATGGAGTAACTTATTATGAAAGCTCTATGACTGAGATCGGAATGATTTCAAAATTTAATTGTCTGAGACTATAGCATGTGTCAACTAATTATAGTCTGATTTTACCATTTTTCTTTTAGAAGAAATTTGTCATATCACTACAGTTAATAAAATCACGCAACCTACGTAGATGTTTTTTTTTACTGTTATGCTGCAATCTGCATCCTCATTGCATTTGTCTTTGTAGCGTTTATCTTATTGATAATCTAATAGTGGTGCATTGTTCTTTCAGAGGGTGACTGACATGGCTTTCTTTGCGGAGGATGTTCATGTTTTTGCTAGGTATATTTTTCTCTGTTGCCTATGACTTGTCTCTTCTTTACTTTCTGATTATTTTACGCTGTTGTTTACAGTGCTGGTATAGATGGACGAATTAATGTCTGGAAGATTTCTGAAGGCCCTGATGAGGAAGATAAGCCCCAAATTACGGGAAAAACTGTAATTTCTGTTCAGATACTGGGAGAGGGCGAAATTAAAAATCCACGAGTTTGCTGGCACTGTTATAAGCAGGTAGGATGATATGTGGCTACCTTTTGTGAAAGGAAGTCCATGCTTTTCTATTTTTGGAAATTAGCTTGCCTTTTTTTTTTAAAAAATATTTCAAATGATCTATTAAAATTGACTTCTGAATAGGAAATTTTGGTGGTTGGCGTTGGAAGATCTGTTTTGAGAATTGATAATAACAAGGTCGGCAAGGGTGAAATGTATTCATCTGAAGCACCACTTCAATGCCATGTTGACAAGCTTGTTGATGGAATACAACTTGTTGGAAAACATGATGGTGAAGTAACTGATCTGTCAATGTGCCAGTGGATGACTACCCGTCTGGTTTCCGCTTCAGTGGATGGCACGGTGTGAATTTTCTTCCTCATTGTTGGTTATATTAGAAATTTATGTTTTCTGCCTGATTGTCACTTGTACTTGAGTTCTTTCTGGGAATTTTCTGTTCTGATACGTTCATCTAGTTGTGCATGGATTGCACCTGTATTTCGGCATCCTGTGTACGCAAACATAAATTATTATTTATATCTTTCTTTTCATTTCTTTCTAAATGAAGTTGGGGCACAGTTTTGCAGTCATTAGTCATACCAAACTGTAGTTTTTGTTTCATTAGTGTGATTTTTTTTTTCCTTCTGGGTTTAGTATGTGTATTAGAAGGATTGGTTACGATTCTATTTTGGCTGTAATTGATGCAAGTTCTTGCGATGCAACAGATAAAAATCTGGGAAGATCTCAAGGCATCACCTCTTGTAGTGTTGAGACCGCATGATGGCCAACCTGTTTACTCAGCTGCATTCTTGACTGCCACCAACCGTCCAGATCATATTGTACTTGTTACAGCAGTATGTTTTGATCTCTCTCTCTCTCTCTCTGACTTGAACGCAAAAGTCTAGCGACCTTCCATTCCATACTTTGATATCTTGTAAACGTTATCAAGGAAGACATATATTCAAGAAACCTGTTTTATCACCAGCAATGACCTCCATTTCCATTTTCTTGCATTTTATTTTTGTGCTTCCAACATCGATTGTCAAATGAGAATAGCAAAAGCAGAGCAAAATGAAACATATTTTACAATGATGTTTCATTTCTTTTATCAAATTTTTTCCCCAGGAATCATAGTTAAATTTCACCTGTGATTTATCAATGCTATTATCTTGAATGGTAAAATTTAACAGATTTTCTCAGATTTCATGCTCAGATTTCAGTGTTGTTTTTTCTACAAGGTAATCTTTATTGAGTTGATGTGCTCCTCTTTGTTTGTGTTCAGGGTCCTCAGAATCGAGAACTAAAAATTTGGGCATCATCTAATGAAGAAGGCTGGCTTTTACCCGGTGAGTCTGATTCATTGAATTGCACCCAGAAGTTAGAGTTGAAGAGTTCGTCGGAACCACGAGTTGAGGAGGCATTTTTCAATCAAGTCGTGGCACTTTCACAAGTGGGCCTTCTCTTACTTGCAAATGCTAAGAGGAATGCAATATATTCAATACACTTAGATTATGGTCCTAATCCAGCAGCAACCCACATAGATTACATATCAGAGTTTACTGTAACCATGCCTATCCTGAGTTTAACTGGAACAAGTGATGTATTGAATGGCCAAGGTGTTGCACAGATTTACTGTGTACAGACACTGGCGATTCAACAATATACTTTGGACTTGTGCCAGTGTTTGCCACCTGTACTAGAGAATGATGTATTAGAGAATTCTGATTCTAGTGTCCTACGTGAAGTCACTTGTGAAGGATTTGCAGCTCTAGATTCTCGTGGAAGTAAATTTTCTGATGTTCCTTTGACTTCTACTTCTGTAGATACAGCTACTTCTCAAGACATTCTTTCATCACACATGGACTCTAGACCTCCTAACTTGGCTCCGCCAGGTAGTGATATTGATATTGGTTGTGTTCCATCATCTCCTCTTCCTCCAAGATCTAAATTTACTGAGATCTCAGTTGTACCAAGTAGTCCACTATCTGATCAGGATGTAAATCAAACTGTTATTGATTATGCAGTTGACTTGTCCTCCGCGAATGATGGTACAAGGAATGATGTGAGGAGAGTTGCACATGATGATAGTTCTAGTACTCTTAATTCTCGTGTTGTATATAAACACCCTACTCATTTGATAACTCCCTCAGAGATCTTAATGGGAGTTACTTCTTCTGAATTTGCCAATGCCAATGAGAAAAAAACTGATGAGGAAGCTAATATTCAAGATGTAGTTGTCAATAATGATTCAAACGGTGAGGTGGAGGTTAAAGTAGTTGGTGAAACAAGTTCTTGCAATGATGAATTTGGCCTTCAGGCAGTTCCGAAAGGCCTTGCTTCAGAAAATAAGGAAAAAGTCTTTACCTCACAGGCCACTGTTGGTGTTGAGATAAGCAGGGACTGCTGTACAGCGTCAGATGCATCTTACAATATTGAGGAATTTCATCAAACTGATGGAGTTGATCCCTCAGAGCTTCATCCTCGTTCTTCCCTTGCAGAGAAGGAAGAAGTTCAAGACTCTTCTAAAGATGTATCTGGAAGTGAATCGGCTCATGGAATAATTCCTCAATTGACATCTCCAACTACAAAGGGGAAGAAGCAGAAGGGGAAAAATTCTCAAGCAGTGGGTCAGTTTTTGCTAACAACCCCTTCTAATTTGTCTACTTCCAATGAACAATGTGGGGCGTCAGGTCTTTCCATGGAAGCTGTTTTTCCACAAATAATGGCTATTCAGGATACGCTAGCTCAGGTGATTGTCAAGTAACATCCCACAAATTTCAAAATCATTTTTATACTTAAGTGGTAGGCTGAGACAGAGTACTTGTTCTTTAATCTATCTTTTGGATGCATCTTAACATCTTTTTAAGCTATCATTCCTGGTTGCATGGAGAACCTCATTGTTTCAAGGAATAGAAGTTCTTCCTCCATATGTGTTATTAAATTAATGCCTTTGCTTGTCACTTGCTGGAATTGCAGGAAGTTAGCGTTGGTCTATCCTGTGAGAACTTCATGTAGGAGTATTTTACATTCCTTGAAATTCACCCATGTACTGTGCCAAAATTATGCTACAATATTTTTCTCTGTTTCCTTCAACGTTTTATTTTACGTCATTTGGAATATTATTTGGCAGAATCTAGTCTTCAGTATCAAATATTGTGTTTTGCTTTCTGAGTTGACATTATCAATTATTTGTGGTTATTATGAATATATCTGGTCTTCCCTCAAGATTTTTTTGGTTCATTTTCCTTTTCTCTTTTCTTTTGGCAGCTGATGACCACACAGAAAGAAATGCAGAAGCAGATGTCAAATATGGTGGCTGTCCCTGTTTCCAAAGAAGGTAGAAGATTAGAGGCAGCTTTAGGACGGAGCATTGAGAAAGCTGTGAAGGCCAATAATGATGCATTACGGGCTCTTTTTCAAGAAGAAAATGCAAAGAATGAGAAGCATATGAGAGAACGCGCACAACAAATTACTAATTTGATTGCTAACTTCATTAATAAGGACTTGGCGACTGTGTTAGAAAAAGCAGTTAAAAAAGAGTTGGCTTCTATTGGACCTTCTGTAGTTCGAACAATATCTCCAGCTATTGAGAAAACAATATCTTCTTCTATTTCGGAGTCCTTCCAGGTTAAAAAACAGCAATTTTTACATATTTTTTCCTTGATAATTTAATTACATCTGATTGATGATTTTGATTCAGAGGGGAGTTGGTGATAAGGCAGTGAATCAGCTGGAAAAATCAGTCAATTCTAAACTTGAAGCGACAGTTGCAAGACAGATCCAGGCGCAGTTTCAGACTACTGGAAGGCAAACTCTTCAGGTATGAATAAGCTCTAATGGACAGAATCTATACTACTCTGCATAGGACGTAGGACAATGCAGTTGGAGATACTATAGATTGCGTTTAAAAATGAAACGTTGCCGCTTCAGGATGTCATTGTAGATAATTAAAATTAGGATTACTTTAGAATAGATTTTTGGGGTACAGTTGGCAGTGTTAGGCTGCAGATGGCCCTTATTGGATAAGATCTGCCTAAATTTCATATGGTTTAATTATGGACTGCAGCTGTTTGCTTCATTGGTAATGCAGGATGCTTTAAGAGTTGGTTTGGAAATTTCAGTAGTTCCTGCCTTTGAGAAGTCATGCAAAGCCATGTTCGAGCAAGTTGATGCTACGTTTCGGCAAGGAATGGTGGAACATACTACTGCAGCGCAGCAGCATTTGGATACTGCACACTCCTCATTGGCAATTGCTTTAAGGGTTTGTTTCCTTAAGAGTCGTATTCCAACACCAGTTAGCAAATTAAGAGCTTCTCTTTTCTCTCAACTTTCATTATAAAGATAGATCTAACATATGGGCATATATAATATGAGACAGTGCTGTAGTTTTAATGATACAGTGATGCAGCTAAAGTTATTACTCTCTTGTATAGAGCGCAGCTTAATATGTGTTCGATTATTTTTTTTAAGTTTTTTATAGTGTGTGGGAACTAGAGAATCTGTTGCACTTCTTACGATAGTGGTAAATACTTGGTGGATAAAATACCACGGAGCTTCTAAAATTGCATTTAGAACATCATCATCTGCATCTTTCTTTCTTTCTCAGGAGATGCAGCTTTCTGTTCTTCATTGTGCATTCTCTAATTTCTTTTCCTTTTCTTTTTGGCTATTGTTGATACTTATCATTTTAGGAAGCAATAAACACAGCATCAGCATTGACTCAAAATTTGGGTGGAGAGTTGGCTGATGGTCAGCGGAAATTGTTAGCTCTTGCAACTTCTGGAGCAAATTCAGGTGCTGCAAATCCCTTGGTTTCGCAATTGAGTAACGGGCCTTTGGCCAACTTCCATGAGAAGGTTTGTCGTGGTTTATGAGCTTAAGAATTGGAAAGTTATTTTGGTGGCGTTAGATGTATATTTCTAATTTGAGCATTTTTAATCGATGATATAGGTTGAGACACACTTGGATCCGATGAAAGAGTTGACAAAATTCATAGCTGAACAAAAATATGAGGAAGCATTCACTATAGCACTGCAAAGAAGTGATGTGTCTATAGTTTCATGGTTATGTTCTCAGGTATGTTTCTTGCTGTTCTCATACATTTGATGCTGTGTGGTTGATCTTGTGCACTGATACATCTGATGCGTCAACATTAGGTTGTTCTTGCTTGCTTTGTTTGTTTCCTGCATTTAGTAGTTGTATTTTTACTTGGGGGAGGTATATTTAAATGGCTCTGTATACATTGTTTTGTTTATAAATTTGCAATTTCAACTATGATTTGAGCATAGCTTGGCTGCTTAATTGTATATTTCTAAGCGGATTCAATTAGAAATGTTTATCGTCTTGTTTGAGAATTTTTCTTTTCACATATGTACTTGGTTAATCTTGAATAAAAAAATTGTAAAATTATGTGAATACGGATGCAGGTGGATATGCGTGGACTGTTGTCAAATGTTCCACTGCGTTTAAGCCAAGGAGTATTGTTGTCTCTTGTACAACAATTGGCGTGTGACAGCAACACTAATACGACGCAAAAGCTATCGTGGATGACTGATGTAGCAGCTGTGATAAACCCAACAGACCAAATGATAGCAGTGCACGTAAGGCCAATTCTTGATCAAGTTTATAAAATTGTAATGCAGCTGCGCAGCTTGCCTACTACTACGGGAACAGAGTTGGCATCTATCCGCATTCTCTTGCACGTTATGAATGCCATTTTTGCAAAAATGTAATACAGTTTGAGTGGTAGCTTGCTTTTAAGTTGTACAAAATCGTTGCTGACTGTTTCATGGAAAGTCCTAAGATCCCACTTGTTTTTTTTTGCTTTTCAGTTCTGTTGTAGCTGCATTTGTGAAATAGACGAATTCCTTCCTATTATTCTTTATAGAACTTTTTTTTTAATTTTCTTTTAGATTTAATTAATGTGTTGTTGCAGCGGAATGGTTCAGTTTAAAAATGCATGTCTTTGCGTCAATTTACTAGTAGTGTTGGCAATAACGCATTCTTCTTATATGGGTAGTCTTCGAAATATGCGTTTGAATGGGTGAATTTTAATATCACTGTTTTATTGAGGACCTGATCTGTTTAATTGAAATTAGACTAAACTGGTGTACTGGTAACTTAATTTAGTGAGTGGGATAAAACGTTGCGCTTATGAACAAACACCCTGATGTAAGCGATTACTATATATCTGTAATGTATAATACAATTTTAAATTCCTTCACTTCACTTCAAATATTACATATTATCTCTATCAAAATCAAAGTTTTTTTTAACCACACAATTATACAATTAACAATTTAAAGAATAGTTTACTATATTTACCACCGAGTCCGAGTGTGTGTGAGGCAGCTAATTGAGAGAGTATTGTGCTGAAGGATAATTTGTACCCTCTCTCTCTCTCTATTTAATTTACCTACAATACAATAATAATGAACATTATATTATAGGCAGCCAAAGCACAAAATGTTGTCAAACATTGTTTTTTTGCTTTTCTGTTTGATTTCTCGAGAATTTACAATGATATTTCTTCCTACCGTTTCCCATCTGCGGCTGGGGTAAGTTGATATTTTCAAATCATAAAGCGCTCTTGAAGCCGGATCGGATAGAGTCTGATAGGCGTTGAATGAAATGGGCTGTGAATGGCTGCATCAGGATGGTAGAGCTTGGCGAGAGTTCTGTAGGCGGTTTTGATCTGGAATTGGGAGGCGTTTTTGTGGAGTCTTAGAACATTGTAGAGAGTTGGGATGGGTTGGGAGAGAGAGGCTTTGGTTTGGAATTTGATGGAGAGGGTGGGAGTGGAGAACGAGGTTGATGAGAACATTGTGAGAGAGATTTTTGAGGGAGAGAGAGAAGAGCGTAGGCATTAAATAAAAGAGGGAATGGGTGGCGTATGTTATGCAATGCTATGCTATGCTATGGGAGGCTTAATTGAATTGTTTAGGAGTAATTGAGGGGGTGTTTTGTTGGTATGGTAATTGTATTGTTGGATTAATTGATTGTGTGAGTTGAGACAAACACTTGCACAATCAAAATGAGTCTCAAGATATCTGGTGGATACTGAATACTACTCCTCCATATGTAGAAAAATAAAGGGGAAAAGAGGTGAAAAACTCAATGAGAAATGACACTCAAGATGACTCAAAATTCTCACATAACTAGTTTTCCAAACATTTTATTTTGAAAAATCACATAGTATTACTACTACTACTACTACTAGTATACACAACTACTAGATATATCTAAATCGTTTTCAAAGCGTTCTCATAGATCACACAAGCATACGATTAAGTATGTTCAAATATATGAAGGCTAGTTACTAAAACGCTAATCTCACTACGTAACTCGTCTCAACGTTGATGTAGCATAATATTTTGCAATATCAACCACAAACATTGTATCAAATGAGGGCTGAGTCAACTGATTGTAATATAAACTCCGTTGCTTCATCTCAAGACACAAATATTACCAATGCCTGAAATCTCAAGGCATATGCGTAAGTGACGTCCCACCCAAAGTCCATACAATGTAAGTAATTATATCAAATAAATAATCAATGGATCTATGTGACTGAAAACCAAAATTTCGGTAGGAGCTATCTCAAATCACAACACTTTGGCCGAGAACATGAGCGTCACAGCAACAAATTACAAATTGAATGGGTGATTTTGATAGATAGATAAATGTTCTGATGAGCTTAAAGGCCTTGCAAGAGTGTTGTCGTTACAAAAGTTAGAAATATTGATTTCTAGTTTATCATAATACAACAAACTTAAAAGGTAACTCCTCCAATTCTCTGAACTTGCAGTCTCTTTGAATCACTTGCTCTCTGGCTAACCAGTGCAAAGGATTCACGATTGACATTTAACTTCTGGGCCCGATTGTTGCTGAATTTCCAATATTAATTAATGCTGGATTTCTTCATGTCCATATGATATTCCTCGGGCGAAATGCAATGACTATTATTTTTGTATCCTTTAGCAATAGTACATCTCAGCCGATACCTCAAAGAGTTGACTCAGCTAGCTCTCCTTGGAATTTGCTGTATGGTATACAAAATTGGACAGATGAGATGATTGGTTATCTTTGTGTTATGCCTCCCCACACGAAGGAAGGAGTTGTGTGGTCAGTTTCCTCTTGTTTTTTTTTTGGCTCACTCTCTACAAGTATTGCTTTGGAAAAACAGGAATAATTAATTAAAATCCTCTCAGGATATTATTTTTGCTTATTTCAATATAAAGAGACTTAATGTTATTAAATGTCTGCTGGCATTTGATTCTTTATAGCAGAGCAGAGCAGCCATTAGAGGCCTGGTTTATCTTAATTTTTAACTGAAAAAACAGGCATTAGCAAGTGGAGTAGTGTACTTAATAAAAGTGGGAGGAGGTGGTGATTCTAGAAGGGCTCCACTAATAATTATTAGATGGAAGTTAAGTGAAGTGAAGTGAAGGTCCCATTTTGAAAGAGAAAGTGTGGCACATGCCATGGTTCAGTTTATGGAGAAAAGCTTTCCTTAGAGATCACTCCATCGGGCATGGAACCAATTCATACCATCACAAATAAACGTCTAACCTAACTCACTTCTTGTATTCAATTACACTGCTTTTGTTGTGGGCTTTTCTTTATACAACTATTATCACCATTCCCTTCATCTATGACTTACGGGCCAAGAATAATAATTAATAATTTATTAATTTTAATGAACTAATTTTTTATAAAATTACTATTAATAAAAATATGCACCCTAATCAATATAATACTATCAATTTGATGAGTGAAAATTAGGTTATTATTTAATTTTTTTTAATTCTATATTATCATTTAACTAATATGTTATCACACACTTTATACTACATTTATTTAACATAAATTCGATCATAACCAAGAAGTTATACAAATAATTGCCATATGTCCATAATAATTATTTTTATAACTATATACGTAAAAAAATGATTAAATTGTGTGTAAAATGACAAAAAAATGCTCAAAAATTAGCATAAAGAATAAATGATATTGAATAAATTGTGTGTCCATAGATTCAACCTTTTAATTTACATTCTAACAAGAAAATTAATCCGCAATATTTTCAATAAAATCGTATAATTTCTCCATGTTAACTTTCTCACATCTACAATAAAATGTATCAATCTATTCACATATGTTAATTCAAATACTCCCAAATATATGGTACTGTCGTGCATTGTACAGACAATTGAACTAGTTATCGAGAATAATTTTATCCGGCAAATGATTGTCTTATATTACATTCAACAATCTATATAAATATATTACAATCGAAACACCACAATGAATTACAAAGAAGTATTTTTTTTTCTAATTTTCAGTAATTTTAAATTATTTTTAGTAAAATTAAACTAATTAATAGAAGACTTTCTATATAACATTCTTATTCTGATAATCTATAATTAGTGAAATAATCACATAAATTAAGAAATTAACACGGTGGTCGTGCTAATTAACACGGTAGTCGTGCTGATTAACACGGTGATCGTGTAGAACAACACGGGTCGGGCCAAATCAATACGGCCACGTCGACTGTCGAAAAATAAAAGAACATAGAAAATCTAAGCAGAAGATGACATGTTTTTCATTAAAAAATAGGCCAACTGCTTCCATCTTCAATACCAGCTCGAAAAATAGAAGAAAGGAAAGAAACACAAACAGTAAGCTTCTAATCATCATTTTCATGCATTTCAAAATCAAAACAAAGAAAGTAAGAGTGGAATCAAACAGATATGTGGTAGGAATCTACAGAGGTAAGTAATTTTTAGAGTTAATTGTGAATACAGAAGATTTAACCTATAGAAATTCATATTTATGAAATCGACTATGAGAAAGAGATATATATATGAATTGTATAGCAGAATTTTAATTTGTTGTATGGTATTGTTATAGAAAAATATTATTGTTTAACATAAAAGACGACAGACTAGGGAGACAAGATCAGAGTAGGAGACTAAGAAACTCTGAGTACTTCAGTTAGTAGGTAAACAATCTAACTTATTTTTATATATTCTTAAATATGAAATATTTATATGTTATAAATATTATAAATATCGAGATATATACAAAAGTGAATGAATGGAAGTATATGATTGAGAATTAGGCAGATACATAAGATACATGTTTTAATTATACAAATATGTGATTGATTGTTCAGTTATCATGATTGATATATATGATTTTATATGAGATGCATACGTCTTGATGGAGATTGTGATTATGGCAGAGTTAAAGATTGATTAATTTGGAAAACAAGTAGGAAAGGAGAACGAGAAGTTAAATATGATTGATTGATATAAATATACATGTTTGTTATGACTGATTATATATATAATTACAACGATTATGATTATGAATGTTTATAAGAGAAATGATTATATGAATTATGAATTATAGAATATAAATGATTACTCACTGAGTTCACAACTTATAAAAATGTGCATTTTTGTTTCAGGTTCAGATAGATAGTTAAGATTGATACCTTAGAGTTTGAAATTGTTTTTGGTCAATTGCAAGCTGACTTTAGGATCATAGATTGATATAGTAGGATTCACACGGGTCATGCTTAATTGACACGGGAACTGTGATGAACATGAACAGGGAACGTGCTAGTATAACACGAATAAATAATAGATAAATAATATGAACAGTAGAACTATTATTCTATACCAAAAAATTTTAGTTAATTAATTCGTTAATTACATGATTAACTAGATAATTAGTTTAGGGCGTTATATTCTAATTATCTAATCACTAAAATCTAATAATCGAACACTTTGTTGTAGTAAAAGAAAGCCTCTTAACATTTCAGCATTTATAGTTGTATCATTTCCATATCTCTGTTTACCATCGTGTTTAAAATTAAAATGCTCTCTCCCAAAATTCGAAATATAGCAATAATATAACTAAAAAATTTATACTTTTTAAACATAAATGATTGTCATCTATATCTATACTAGTATACAGAAATTAGATATATTGACATTTCTAATGGCATATAACTAATGAAAATGACTTAAAAATTAAAAATAAACCAAATATAAACATTAAATATATTATTCATATGATGTAATCCATATGAATACATAAGTATAATCATGTGAAATTGAAGTAACAATGATAGATAACATCCGAATAGTGTCAAAGATAGAAAATAAGTTTAGTCTCACGTACCAGGTGTGTTAAGTGACACAGTGGGCGTGTTGACTAGCACAGACGGTGTTGCATTGCATAACATGCATAAGCCTTTGGAAATTAAAGCATGAGATGGCAATTTCAGTAATAAAACATAAACTACGACACAACTGAATGAAGGCTTTCTCGAAACACTAGAAAACCATTTTAAAACCATGAAAACTTTCACTAAAAATTAACCTCCATCAATTATGATTGAAAAATCATGGGATAGAGGAGGAATTCTACCGGAAAGAAATGGAAAAGGAAGGAAGTAATAAAAAATTATTGAATTCTTAAGTTTTTAATTGTAAAATTTTCAAAATTTTATGAGGAAATGATAATTAGGATATATTAATGAGAAAACGATAGATTAAATGAGAGAAAGAGTAGTACATATGTGATATAAAGTCATATCGAGAATAGTAATGAGTTAGAATTGTTGTTTGGTATATAGGACGATTATGTAGACAACGGTACGAGGATCGGGGTCCAAAGGAACTCCAAATAATACGGCTAAATAGATGAGTACTTTAAACTCACTTTTATATATAGTTAAATGTGTGATCACCTCAAACAAAGATAATTAAAGAATATGCATCATTGTTTGTTTGTGATTAATTGATTTTTTTTAGAATTATAATACTGTTATAATTGCTAGAGTGTGGGGTTGCTGATGTGACATACAAGGGTTGCTCTATTGCCACTTTATTGATAGTTGAAGTGTTTTGTGCGATGATTGTTATATGTGATTAATATGATTGAGATTGAATGATGCATACATGTTAATTACATGAAACATAAATTTATTTGCACAATAAAATAGAAGCATATGCATATGTGATGAATAAAATGAATATTAAAGCAAATGTATGTTTATAATTGCGATATAAGTAAATGATCATATAAAACACAAGATGAACGATATGAAATCAAAGTATATAAATAATCATAAATTCATATGAAACAAGTGATTAGAAGAGTCCACTATTCGGATAACTGATCGAACCGACCAATAACCGATTTAAAAAAATTTGTTTGGTTAAGTTATTTTTTATATTGATCGGTTTTCGGTTGGTTGAGAAATATGATATTTGGTTTTCGGATGGTTCGGTATAAACGACAGCCGACCAAAAAATAAAAAATTACACTTAAGGAATTAGGGATTAGGTAGCCGGTTGGTTAAAACTTAAGGTTAGGAATTAGGGATTTGTGACTTTAAGTGTACCCTTTCTAAAACATCCTAAACTTATTATCTATTTAATCATGTTATTACTGTTCACTTACTAATAATTTATGAATAATTTAAAAATTTTTCATATTTGCATATAAGAGAATACAGCCCGACTTGTAGTTCGGTCTATAACATGACTCGTGTTTGCGTAATACGTTCCATGAACACGACCCCGTATTATACTACCACGTCCCTATTCATCTGCAATACAATACTCATATTTTACAGGCATAGTTTGTATGCATCTGCTGTATCCCTGTATATCAATCAAATATCAACCTAGAATAATTCACATATGAATATAACAACCGTATCATAATTTCATATAATCATATTTTCATATCAAACAATATCATACAAATAACTATCTATACAAATATCTATATATTTAAACATGTATGGTTGTAGAGAGAGGAAGTGTTGAGAAGTGGAAATTGACCCATTTGCTGACTTATTCTTCTATGAACCTTTATTCTTTTCCTGTTCCTAAAACACGTATATCGTAGTTGTGTGAGTTACAAGCTCAGTGAGTAATCATTTATATTTAATTATCATTTATATATTTTTGATTATTCAAATCTGTTAACTGAGATATTTTCTATTACTTTCTATTCTCTGTCCATTATTGATTTATTGCATTCATATTATGTATTCTTTTCTTAATCTTGTATTAAAATAACCTGATTCATTCCGTTTAAACTCATTCTTATTTATTTCATATTTATTGTGATTGTAAATTGGAATCATTCATATGAACTGAAATAAATATCATGCAAACTGTTAACTAATGCTGTATATATTTCCGTCTCCACTTTCGTCTCCAATGATCGATCATATATCACCAATCCAATCCAATCACCTCACCAATACCATATCATATCATCATATATATATTAAACAACGTTCACGTACCTGTTCGCATTTTGTGTACCTGTTTCATTTCGATCACATATGTACTTCCATTTTTATGATTCTTTCATATGTATCATCATTCCATATTAGCCATGTCTGTACGCTCATATCGTCATTTAAGTCATATCCATATTCATCAATCATTTTGCAATTCATAATCATTCACAATTTATAATCATATTTTACTTTTATTTAAATCGTGAGTTAGATTACTCACTGGATATCTGTTATATTCAGAGCTCCTCATGACTCCGACTCCAATTTTAGTTCTATCAATCCAATTGATTTCCTATATAACCATATACGAAACTTTCTATAAAATCCAATATAGCAGTAAATTACTATGCATTCTTCTATTTCAATCCTATTACCTCTTATATCAATAATCTCTAACAATATTTACTTTAAACTGACTTTTCTATAATTCTCATATAAGAAAACATCGTAAATACTTATTACCTCCGAAATTTTCTATTTTGATTATGCCAGATAACTCCTGACTTGATTCTACGATCAATTTGATATATATAATTCTTGATTCCTTGTCAAATCTCTCTTTTTCTCTCTTTCCCCGACTCTCTCTCTTGTTTTCTCTATTTTCTTTTCTATTTCATTCAATTGTTTTATGCTAAAAAATAGCTTATATACACTTTCAATGGCCAGCACGACCATGCCAACATCAACACGGCCCGTGCTAACTTAAATCCTCACATTTGGCTATAATTTCTAACGTTTTTGGATTTTTAGCTCCCCAGCATGGCCCGTGCTGATACCAGCACGACCGTGTCAATACTAAAACCCTTTTTTCTCCTCATTTTTTAGCATGATTGTGCTCATATACTTTCCCAGGAGCACACCCCTCGTGTTGCCAGCACGCCTACCGTGTTGTTCCTGTGTTTTCTCACTGATTTGACTTTAAAACTTTATTTCTTCGTGACATTAACTCGTATGACTCTTAACTTGTTCAATATTACCATTTAACTTATATTTTATCTCTTATCTTTGTTAAATTCACTAATTACTTCCTAATCATGTTAATCGTTTTACTTATTTTACCTAACTATAGGGTTTTAGGATGGGAATGTTACACTTCCAATCTTTATTAGCAAGCACTCATCCATAATCCTTATTAACATTCTTTATAATCTCAGTCTAACCAATTCTTACAACTTGGTGATAAAGAAAGATCTATGATTTAGACTTTCTCTGGATCAACTGGTGACACATTATTGAACTCACATAAGATTCTATTGATGTTGTGGTAGTTTTCTTGAAGATTGTAAACTTAATATCTATAACATGTACAGAGATATTTATGTTTTGTTAAAGATAAATTTTGTTAACAGTAACAACTCTTATGTATAAAAAACCTTTTATGTACTGATGTAAACACAGAATATAAGGATAATCTTTTCTATCAAAAGCTTCTAGTTCTTTCTTGCTTCTTAAAAAACTAACAGATTCATTCAGTGGCCTCAGTTGCTAGCACTCCACTTGCCTTACAAATTCTTTTACAAATTTTGGATTTAAAGGTATAGTTCTCTGGATTTTGGACAATGGAGCAACTGATCATGTTGCAAATTCTTTGTCATGGTTTTCAAATTATAAAGCAGTTGATGATTTGAAGGTTTATCTACCTGAT
>CANYCX010060428.1:0-15621 GCA_948193385.1 Breynia disticha f. nivosa
GAAATTGAGTTAGGATTTCGATGGAAATGATTGGGTATTGAATGGGAGCATTTTGAAGCATGAATTCAAGACGAATTTGAGCTTGGATTGGGACTTAAGACAATGGCCAAATTGGACATAAACATTGTGGCCTTGCAAGCAACAAAATAAAGATGCACTTAAGGGTGAATTAGTGTTTGCAATGGATCAGTCTGCGAGCCAAGATCAGTCTGCGAGCCAAGATCATATCGAAAATACGAGTAACTTGGGGCCCTCATTTGGAAGGAAGAAGGAGCAAACAAGACCTCATGAAAATGAGGAAATTCATGGCCAGACTATTGATCACATTTGTGGCAAAGGGGAACCATGAATGAAGGATGAAAATTGGCTCAAATGTGACTCATTTTGAGCAAGATTTTGGCATAGAATTGGAGTCACGTTCGTGACTACCCATGAGCCACATTTGGAGACTTCATTATAGCATTGATGAAACTCTTTTAAAGATGAAAATGGCGTTCATTAGGTGAGTCACGTTCGTGACTCACCACAACCACGAATGGTGCTTGAAATTCAGCAAACGTACTCATTATGTAGCGGATTTTGGGCATTCTTTGGTGTCACGAAAGTGGTAACTTGTGTACCACGAATTGGGGGCTTAAAATTGGAATCGTGAAATTTCATAAAGTGATGAAAATGGTGTCAAAAGATGGGTCACGTTCGTGAGCAATTGGAATCACGAATGGTGCTTCAAACCATGTCAAACGTGACTCATTTTGTGAGCTATTTTTGGGCAGTTTTGGTATCACGAATGTGGAAACTTGTGTACCATGAATTGGGGGCTGAAAATTCAGCTCGTGACACTTAATTGAATGAGGAAAATGATGGTCAAAATAGCAGTCACGTTCGTGATCAAATGGAGCTACGAATTGGAGTGCAAAGGTGATAAACGTGACACACCTAGTGAGCAAAATTTGGTTAGAATGTGTCACGAAAGTGACTAACTTGAGTCAAGTTTTGTGTCTGTTTGAAGGCATTCGTGAATCACATTTGATGGTCCAAAATGACCTTAAAATGGTTGGTTTAAGTGTGGACATTTTGGACATTTCACAGGGGCTCAAAGGAAGACATATAAAAAAGGGGTTGTGCTAGGTTTTAAGGGACTTTTTTGCTAGACATTCTTTGGGGGATAGAGGAGAGCTTTCAAGGGTTTTTCTTCCTTCTTTTATTTATGGTTATGTATTCCTTAAGTTCATTTATTTTGCTTGTATTTTTAGCAATGCTAGGCTACATAGTTTGTTAGGTTTTCCCAAGATGTAAATAGATTATATACTTGGTTTGCTTGTTAGATTTGAGGGTTATGCTTGAATGAACTATCTTTTGCTAGAATAATTGATTATTTGATTAGGTTTATGGATGAATGATAGTGTAGATATTTTGCAATTGATTTCTTGAATAGTACCTATTGTTTGCAATAGGAAGAACGATGTAATTAATTAAAGGCATATGAATAATCCATAATAATGACAGGCTAGGATTATATCTCATTGTACCTTAATTAATCGAATGCTAGCTTAGGACATTTAATTGCAAAATTGTCTTATCATTCAATTTTGGTAATCTTATCCTGAAATTGTGAAAGCCGAAGCATAAGAAGGCTAATAAAACAGTGTTAGCGCTCAATTGAATAGAAACATACCAATTGACGCTAATGTGTTCAATGAAATGCCTGTGTGACCAATGACCTTGCCTAATTCAATGTATCACGAAAGTAGAACATTATTTAGGTTTAAGGATTCAATTTTGAGCATCCTGAAAGGGACTCTTAATTGATGATAGTGCGAGAACACAATCAGTAACCTCGATTCATCCAAGTAACCAAGTGTAAGTCTATTGAAGTCTAGGAAAGCCTGATGCTTTTAGTTATTGTTTTCATCTTTTATCTTCATTTGCATAGTTAGTCTTTAGTTCAACTTTCTAAAACCCACAATTTTTCCATTTTTATTGCTTTTTTTTATTTTCTTGTTAGCGCCGAATCAATTTAAGTATACCGTTCCTCATGAGATTCGATCCTAGGAGGCATACTTCTGTGGTAAAAGTACACCGTTCTAATGCGCTTGCTAAGCACCGGTCAAACTAAAATCATAGTTCAATAGTTTGAAACACAAACATAGTATAAACTACCTAGATTCCCCCGACTTGGTGTATGAAGTCACCAAAAGAATCAGGCCTTAGGCATAGATATAAGGAATCTATGGGATAGTCACTCAATATGCACACATTAAACAAACACACAGAAAAAACAACATGAGTATTAAAACTCATTAAGTGCATACTCACTATGTCACTTCCCTAACCAAATAAAGCGTAATGCACTCATATATTCAGGCACACACAATTAAGGTTGATTCTCAATTATAAGTTTTTTATGTCTTTCCTATGTCTTTAACAGTGTTTGTCTTATCTCAATTTACATTAGAAACTCATTTTTATCATTTGAACAAAGTTACAAACATATCCATCAATTTTTGAACACAAAACATCCTGAAAAATATGCAAATAAGGCCATGCACAGTTTGGTTCATGGTTTGCCCAGCATGTGCACCAAATTGTGTTCAAAATTGTGCACTAAAAGGGTGAAATGGTTTAGTGGATGATTTATGAAAACTTTGAACCATTTAGTTTGCCTTTTTAAATTTTGTTCTAGACAGAATGATGCAAACGATTTGGTTCATGGTTTGTGAAACCCTTGTATCAGCTCGTTTGCATTCTAATTTTAACATCGGATGTCCACTTTCATCCAAAATCAGGCCAAAAAATTATTTTTCCAACCTATTTTGCATCCCATGCACATCCAATTTTCACTTCAAAACATTAAATTTCAATCCACACACATTCCATTTCAATTGCACATTGAACAAACACTCTTATACATGTTACCAATGCATTCATAATTATTAACAATCATATTCATCCATTTAATCAACACCATTTGTATCATTTCCTAACAAACCATCCAAGAATAAAAACACACTGCATAACCAATCCAATACATCCAATACCACTTATAGGTTCAAGACCACATTTAACATCAATTCTTTAAACAAGACACATTTTCTCATACCACACACCATACATACACATCATTCTAACCACATAAGATTAACCATGCAAAGGCAATTGATGGTGAGCAAGTGTTTGAGTACACACTTACCTCGCGAGTCTAAACTATTCTTACCCTTCTCGAAACCTCTCTAACTTCATGTCTTCACTAGCTCATAAAAAAAATAACACTCATGCATGAACATTCAAAATCAACTAAAAATTTTTTCTTTATATGTTTTGCTTATAAAGTTCATTTCCTTTTACCATATTCCCATGTCCTTTCAACCATCCTAATATTTAGACTTCATCTTCTCCCATAAAGTTTTCACCTTTACCTCTAATTGCCACCTTCTTCCTCCTCTTTCACTCTCTATCATTTCAAGTTATCATCTTTCTAGGTTTTCCACCCTATGTTAGTCCTACTCATGCTTTTGTAACCCTTTGCTTATTTACAACTCTTTTACCTTGTGTGAGGTTTCTTTCCATATGAGAGACCCTCCTCTCTGTGTGGGTGTTGGAGCTCCTATGATTATGAGTGGTGGAAAAGCTGGTAGAGGTGGCTAGGGATGGTTTTAGAGATGTGTAAGTGTTTCTTGTAGGTTAAAAAATATGTATAAATGTTAGAATGATGATCTGTCACGATTTTGACTCATTTTACTCACTTTACTCCACCCAAATAGTTTGGTGCACGACTAAACCGTTTCATAATTTTGTTTCTAAAATGTTCACAGTGCACCAAATGATACTGTGTACCAACCATTTGGCCTCTAATGGTACCATTTCTTTGCCATTTTGTAAACAAAACTCATCCAATTCTTTTCTACTATTATTCTAATTAATAATTAACTAAATTTAAGGTAAATTTGAGGGTGTTACATTTAGCATTTTGAATGATGACCTAACTTGGTTGTTATTATGGTTATGTGATTGAATTTAAGTTAGCTGTGAAATTTGTCTTTGAATTTTGTTGGATGTGGATTGATATGCAATACCATACCTAGAATTGTTTAAATGATGAAAAATTAAATGTGTAGAGTGGATAGGGCTTGTATGCAATGTTGTGCTTAGGCCATGTAAATTGTCATGGCCTGTAAAAATACCACATTGGGCATACACAGGTTGTATAAGGAGCGAGTAACTCACAACGATTAGTGATAAGGATTACACAAAAATTTACATGAATCGTGTTGTGGCCTTGTATTGTACCACAGGTAGTATTTAAGTTTTAGGTAACCTACATGGCTCAAGGGACACCTCCAAGCTCAGCCTGTGTATGGACCCCTTTGGTACATCTGTGTTAGGAGGTCATGTTACTTGAACTTATGCATAAAACACTTAATTTCAAGTGGAAATAATAAGAAATGTCTAATATATGCATGAGACCTATAATGTGATAATAGAAAAGGGAAATTGGGAGGAAAGAGTTTCAAATTACATAATATACTAAACGTAATGGTTAAAACCAAAGAGGAGAATGTGAAAAGATAATAAATGACTAAGTACATTATGCTCTACATAGGTAAGTAAATATACAGATGTACACATTTACTAAGTATTTATAGTCATATATGGTTTTGTTTTAAATGTTAATAGAACGTTGAGGTTGTCGAGTGGAGCACCCTCATTGGATTCACTCTACATACTTAGGACTTACAAACCTTTATAGGATTCACTCTGCATACTCAAGACTTACAATTGTGAGGTCAAGGATCTCTCAAAACTTTTGGGATTTGAAGTTGTTTATATTTACTTTTATATGGTAAATTTTGAGAATAGTTTTGTAAATTCCTGTGAAGGATTTGAAATTTTGTAATAACTATTACACTTTTTTTTAGGCAAAATCATATTTTGTTTATATATATATATATATATATATATACACACACACACACACACATTCATGTAAGTTTTATTGGTCGGATGTATTAGGTTGTTGAAACAAGTTTTATTAAACGCGAATTTTTTTCGTAAATTCATATTTTCAAAATTAATAGAGAATAAATAAAATGGATTTAGGCATAACACATACGAATTCCATGTCATCTTCACAAAACATTGGGCAAGGCTGAGGCTCTAAAGGTTCATGAGTTGGATGCTTGGGTGTTGGATGTTTAGGCACTGGATTACGAGGTTGTTCCTCCTCTAGAACCCTCAGTTTCTCATTTGCATGTTCACCTAGGTCAAGTGTTGACAAAGTGAAAATGAGTTTGTGAAGGGATTTCTTTTCATCATTGCAATGAGGTCATTCAACATCTTCTTCATCTATTTATGCTCCTTTCTCAAAATCTCAAAATCTTCTAAAGAAAGGTGGGTACGTTGATTCTCGAGGCTCACGTCTTATGGGGAATAACTCATGCCTTTGGATGGTCGTTAAGACTAGCTATGTGATTAGTACAATAAGTTAGTCGATATTCTATCGTAGCTTTAGGAAGAGTGAGAAATTATAAATCTCAAATGTATGGTGGAAATCTATTTTTATAAAGCCAATAGAGATGCAATTCTGTAATTATACGCCTGAACATAATTAATAAACGCTAGCCACTAATGCAATAATTTTAATTAAAATATTATTTATGAAATTATTTTATTAAAATTTATAAATAGTCTTATCGAACTCAGATCATGACATCAATAGGTAATATTTCAACAATGTAATACAAATATTCAAAACTTTTAATAAAAATGTGTATCACGTGCGTAAAAATTTATTTTATTCAGACGATGTATTGAGGTTAAAATGCCTCCCTAAACACTAATTGCATTGCAATGGGAAAAACATCAACAATTAACTTTTGCAACAGTAATTACGTAACTCATGCCCATTCCAGCATAAGTAATAATATTTAGTGGAAAAAAAAAAAGAATGACTAAAAAGGGAATTTAGTGAAAACAATGACTAAAAAGGGTGAAAATAATAAAATTAATAACTAATTAGTTTATCAAAAAAAACGAAATTAATTATTAAAAATATTAAAAAATATAAATATAAAAAAATTAATATATCAACTGCATTAATGGTAAATATTCTGTTTAATTGACACGTGTTCAATATTTATCGTTAATTTCAACAGCTTTCTTATTAATATATTATAACAATCGATATTGAAACTAACAGTGTGCTCGTTTTGAATTTGGTGTAGATTATTAAAGTATTAGTTGATATAGTATAATACAGTAATATATAATATGATTTATAACTATCGCATGCTTAGAAGATAGTATGGTATTTTTATTTATTTAATACAAAATTAATAAAATATTTAAGTGATCAAAATAACCTTATAAATATAGTTAAATATGCAAAAGATAAAACAAAGAACAAGACGAATCATTTTTATTAAGTTTAAATTTGATAAGAATTGTTCAAATCATGATAACCTACTAATTTGATGTATTATTATTTCATGGTTTCTTAGAGTTTTAAAACTATAAAAAAACAATTATAACCAATACAATTCAATAAATAAATAAAACAAACATAAATTATTCTCTAATAATACAAATACTGTACAATACTAAACCACCAAACAAGTAAAGCATAAATGAAGAGACAGTAATCGTGTTAAACCAAAGGCCAAAAAAAAATGTCGCTTTAACTGATCGTATGTTATAAGTTTGTTTCAATGTCTTTCCACTTTTCCAAAATTGCAATTGAATCGACCGTCGATTTTTTATACAAAAATTTAGTGAAAAAAAAAAAGAAAAATAACTGAAAAAAATTAAAAGAATTAAAGTTAATAACTGATTAGTTTATCAAAAAGTAAAATTTAATTATTAAAATTTAAAAAAATATATAAATATAAAAAAAAATACATCATCTTTTTTAATATTAAATATTTTATTTAATCGACATATATGAAACATTTATTGTTAATTTAAATAACTTTTTTATTACTCCCTTTGTCTCATAAAAATACACTTTCTATATATAATATCATATTATATAGACACTTTTTTAAACTTATTTATAATCAACATATTAACATCTTTATCCTCATTTATAAAACAAAAATTTTTAATGATGAAATATTTTCCAACAAAAACTTTTAAAAATATAATAGTAATAATTCATAATTTATCTCACTTTAACAATCACAACTATCAATTTCTTAAAAATCATAAAGGTCAAACTATTCCTATTTTTATGAGATAGAGGGGAGCAATACATAAATTTATATCGACCATTATCAAAAGTGAAGAGACAGCGTAGGTTGTAAGTTCGTTTCAATGTCGGGGGAATTTCAACTCTTCCTAAATTGCTATTGAATCGAGCCTCTGGAATTTTTGTAGGCCAAATGAAAATGTACCGAATCATCACCCGTTGCATTCATGAACACCGTTTTTGGTCATCTGCAAATTAGTAGACAACACAATAAAATAGACACCAAGCCAACCCAGTTCAATTTGCATTGGACACGCATAACCAATTCCAGATTATATGCTTGATTCTCAAATGTCTATCAATTTATTCCAACCACTATCAGAATTGGCCATCTACCATGTTCAATGCCAACAACTTACCTTGAAGCAGTATCTGGACTGATATCAGCATAGGAAATCAAGCCTCGCTGTGCAGGCGGCGAGCTTGATTTGGACCTGCTTCTACCGCGGTGCTTATGTGGTGAACAATCAGGAGAGCAACTACGGCTTCTGGACCTGGAACTTGATCTGGACTTTAGTCTTCTTCCTTTATTGTCATCAATTCTGGGGCCTAAACGAGATCTCAAACTCTTGCTAATAGGAGGATTCCTACCTCTAGGTCTATCACGTACAGGACTTAGGCTTTGGCTGTGATCTCTGCAGCGGATGCTGCGTTTGCCTGGACTGCGTGAAATGCTCCTGCTTCGACTTCTCCGTCTTCCATAACTGCAAAATAAAAACCATCAGTCCTCTCCACCGAAATGTTATTATATATCACAGCCTTGGCTTAATCACATCAAAGGAAAAACTTGGAAAGATGTTTCCTTTCATCAGTCTAACTAGCATTTTTGTTTCTGTGAAATACATAAATTAGTCCAATAATACTGCATGCATTTAATCAGAAACATTTAACCAGTAAAGTAACAACTGCGTAGAAACACTAATAAAGAACAGAAATACAAAAACAAAGATGTACGTGCACAAGCGTCTGAACAATGGGTGTATCATCATGCCTCTTGTAGGCATTAACATGATAAGCAAGATGCATAGGGCCAAATTTAGTAAGGAGCAGTTGTATGCTGATTGGTTTTTGGTCCGTTTTTCAGCAGAGCTGGACACTTGTTGCATCAGGTAAGTTGTTTGCAGTATTTATGTTTACAAAGTATGTAGTCTGCTGAAGTGTTTTCCTTGGAAAATCTCCTGTTCATAAAATTAATGATGCAAAACACAGGTTACACGCGCACCCACAGATAAAGAGAGATAAGAACCTTGGGGGACTCCTTCCATTTTCTGGCCTTCTATGATGTCTACTCGGTGAGTGATCACGGTAACTTCTGTAGCCGTTATATCTGTTAAGCAAACACAAAATCTATATTACTAAAGGAGACCATAGAAATTTGACATTTGACAATCTAATTAAATGATACATGACATTAAATATTTTATAAAAATATTCATTAATAGATTAGATAAGCATTTTTAAAGTATATGTTTATTTAGTAGTACACTAACTCTATTTTTAACACCATAATTAATTGATTTATAAGTTTGATAAAAAATATAAATTAAAATATTATATTATCTTTTATTAATAAAATTATATTTGACATAAATTATATGTTTATTTAAAAAAATTAGCATATTTTTAATTTAATAATAACTAAAATTTTCTTTTATAAAAAACAATCTACAAATAAAATATATTATAATTTATAGTGATAGAATTAACATATGTCATCAAGCTGTATCGCACGAATTCAGCTGCTAGTTAATGTACTCGGTCACTGAATGCATAAAATTCAACAATTTTAACGAAAGACCAGATGTTCAATAACATGATTACCTATTGCGATTTCTTTCATTAACATTCCTTCCACCATAATGAAATGCCCTACTAGGGGATGAGTGTTGAGGAGAAGGGGTGCGATAGCGACGTGCAAAGGAATAGCGTTCAGTGAACCCACGTCCTTTTCTAATGTGCTTGGAGGCATCATTTGGTACAGAAGATTCAAGGGCTTTGCAGGTTAAACAGGCCGATGGACCCCTTGAGGACCTTCCCTGCCCCTCAGGCTTCCCAGCAGGGCTTCTGTTGTCACTTCTGAGTTTCAGGCTACTCAATGGACTTCTTGATCTGCTTTTATGGCATATATTTACAAGAAATTTTAGAAGTTAGAACTAGAATTTTAACGGTTGGTCAATGATTAGAAATAAAAACCTGCACTTGAGAGATTCATCCGACCCAGAGTGCTGGCTAGAAGTCCCTTTCGGCTTTGGGTTCATGTCATTGCCATTGTTTAAATGATTGTCACTCTTTGGAGATAATTCACTTTCATATGACAAGTTCGCTTCAGTTGTCCTCTGATCTCTTTGTTGCCCCTGGCCAGCATCCTTGACAGATGATTTTTTTACTGTGTCTCCATTCAAACAACTTACACAATCAGTCTTTCTTAAGCTCAAGCTTCATAAACAAGCGTCAGGAGAAAAACACAGTAATTATGCAGATGAGAATTATAGGAATTAAAAGCTGCCTACCAAGATTCTGTACTAACATCTTCTCAATATCATCTGTGTTTTTGGGTTTAGCCCTAGAAGTACGATGCTTGCCTTCATCAGAGCTGCCACCAGAACTTGTGCTGTTCCTTTCAGAATCACTTTCACTCTCGGAACTCCTGAAAGCATGATCAACAGATAAGGCCAAAGAATAGTGAAGCAAAATCAAAATATGCGCTTGAGGTAGAAGTAATCACCATTGAGTTCGTCTTGTTCTCTTATGATGTCGTCCTCCTTTCTTCCCCTTCCGCGCACCCTTCCGCTTTCTCCCACTTCGATGTTTATCCTGTTTCACAAACCTCTTCTTCTTATTCCTTCTGCCACTTGATGAAGTTGAATCAGACAGCAAGGAGTCTGAACCAGACTCTGAATATGAAGATGAATCAGAATCTGAAGAGGATACATCAGAATCTGAGCTAAACGAATCTGATGATGAGTATCTTTGCTTTCTCCTGTTTCTTCTATCCTTAAGGGACTTGCAACGCCCTTGTTTAATTTGATCATTGGAAGAAGAAACCTTCATCAATTTCCTTTTCTTTCCTGAAATGAAGCCAATTTTCCATTGTCCAACAGAAAAGTGTTAAAATGATAATCATCTTATCAATTTATTGATATTGGTGTCGACTGAAGGAAATCTATTTAGTAAACATAACATTAATTGACTGTTATAGAGAAGTATTGACACTAAGTTAAGTAATTAAAAATGAACTACCAGAATCTTTCACAATTGCATTCTGAATTTTAGCTTCTGATATCTCCCCACAATTTACAATCTTGACAGGTTGAGCAGGCTTGCCATCTGTTCCTACCTCTTCCATTTTCTTCACAATCTCCATCCCCTTGATAACCTTTCCAAAAACAACATGTCTCCTGCAAGTGAAAGAAAATGTCGGGAAGCTTGAATAAATGTTAATGAGTTCCATTGCATTTTCAAATCAAATTACGAAAAGTGGGTAAGAGTTGAGACAACAAAGAAGTCGAGAAACCGAAGGTTAAGGGACAACATGAAACTAAATAGTTAGTGACAAACAATAAATGGGCCAATCAGAGAGTCACCCATCAAGATGTGGCTGCCGCTTGAAGGTTATGAAAAATTGGGAACCATTTGTATTGGGGCCACTATTGGCCATAGAGAGAAGCCCTGGACCATCATGCTTGAGTATAAAATTCTCGTCTGTACAGCACAACACAGGTTTCAGTGAGCATTCAGAAGACTAATTCATTCAGCAGACAAAAAAATGGTCGTTTAAACAAAACAATTACCAGCAAATTTCCCTCCATAAATGCTTTCTCCTCCAGTACCTGCAACAATTAAAATTTGATGTCTACAATCTAGTCTTCATTGTAGAAGCTAATAGAAGTGTTGCAACCATTAAGACGATGTAGAACTTAAGGCATAAAAAATGTACCATCTCCCTTTGAGAAGTCACCACCCTGTCAAAACCCAATAGAAAAAGGATGAATAATCCTACATGCAAGCAGTCATATACTTCGTGCCAAGGTAGTTAAAAGCAATAAGAGCGCTCAAGGCGATATACCTTCTATCGCCTTGAAACGCAAAGCGCACAAAAGTTGATCGCCTGATTAAAGCAAGGCGCATAAATAAAAAAAAATAAAAAATATAAATTTAAGCTTAAATAATTCGATAATAGCTAAACTTATCTAAGTCATTTGTTTATATATATATATATATATAATATAAAAAAATCTAGCATCTAACATAAATTATTATCAAACTCTCCCAAGTTGTATAAACTTTGACCTCCATCTTCACTAAAATCATATCCTTCAAACTCCATCTCATAATAGGAGAGGTATTATTTTCACTGTAAGTCTGTAATAGAAGATACAAAAACAGAGTTGTTTTTAAAGTAAACTAGGTTAACTCATAATTGACATCTTTAAGACAGTGGTCCACTAACAGCTGCCAATTTAACACTGTATATTGACATATTAACATTCAAGTCCTGCATGAAAAGCGCAAGAAAAAAAATACAACGATTACCCAATGTAGTATTGTGAATCGCCTGGGGTCGCTCAAGTGCACCAGGTGAGCGCTTTTGACAACGCTTCTTTGTGCAGAGATAAATAGAAAGCAATGGCTATTCCAATTCCAAATTGGAACAAAAATATAGAGCATAATGAGTTTTTGTACAAAATTGTATTGAAAACATTGACTAGATCAAAAATCTAGTGAATAATCTTAGCGCTAAATTGTTGTGTTAGGACTCCCAAAAATATTAAATTATATCCATTCATCAAATAAAACACTGGATACATAGTTGACCAAAATATCCTTCAGAAAATATATCCGTCAAACATCTTCATAACTTAATTGGTTTAGGTAACTCGCATGTCAAACAAGAAACAATAGATTATCATGTTTTCAACACCGATAGTTTTCATTTAACATGATATCCATGCTTGAGTGCATCAGCTGGTTGCACAGGTTAATAATTCTCAAAAGATTGAATTTGAAGAAAAAAAAAACTCTCACAGAAATCATGCCACATAAGAGGGAACAATTATTGGTTTTAAAAAATGAATGGCTTGTACATTTTAGCACTTGCGAAACAGGGCATACACAGCACAAAATGTGCATTATCACAACAACACTGAACTATTTCAAATACTACTACAAGCCATTAAATGAAGGCATAAGTAACTGATAATACTTCACAAATAAAAGAAATAATGTACCTGGGCCATGAATCCTTTGATTATTCGGTGAAAAAAAGATCCCTTGTAGTGTAAAGGCTTCTGAGTTGTTTTCCCAATGCCTTTTTCGCCTGCGAAGGATCACATCAGATGACAGTGCCATCAAAATCCACCAGATAGCTGGTGCAGCCAGGAGGCAACCTTTTCAGATATATTAGCTTAGCACTTAAATTTACAAGCTACAGCCAAACGCTTTCAAATACGAGCTTTGAGAACAACATCAAAAGGTATGCAATCTCAGTTGCATGTTCTATTTTTGTTATTGAACAGATTATTACTTAAAGGCAATGAGCTTAAGATTGTCATTTAACCAAAGAATACAGACATAATGTTTCCTCTTTGACATCATTTCTACAAAAACACCATAAAAATACCTGTACAAAGTGCGCGGAAATTTTCTGCAGTCTTTGGGACAACATCAGCGAAAAGCTACCCATTCAGAAAAGAGAAGCTTCTTTAATCTCATCTCAACAACGATTTCTATTCTCATATGAACAAGGAAAAAAGGCTACAGATCTAGAAAATACAACTTAGAAAATACCACCCCAACTTTTGCATTACCTCAATAACAATTTTCTCACTGGGTTCTCGCTCCACCGATACATCAAAGAATACAAGAAGGTTCTTTTTCTTGCTCATTTTCTTCCAATATCACACCCTGAAAACACCACTGAATGTCAGTATATCAATTTGAGACTGTTGTTATCAATCTATTCAGCAAACAGATGAAATCATACAACCAAAATCACAATTCCACATGTTAGATGATTTTCCATAATAATTCAAACGATATCATTTTGATAAGGTAGCAAGATAACCAAGTTCCATAATCCATACATAAACCAACATTTACATCCACGAAAATGCACTGAAAATAACCTCTTGTTATGATCAAGTTTTTATGACACAGGCAAGCATACCACACCACAGAATAATTCAACTATGCTCCCAGAACATTATCTTCATTATCATCACCAAACAACACTTTTCAGTATTGAATAAAAAAATAAAAAATACAAATTTCGAAACAACATGTTCAATAGCAAAAAAAATCTCGCAAAAGAATTACCAGAAAACCACATCAGTCAAATATTTGCCTAAACCCTAAACCCTATTTTTTTAATCTCAAGCTAAAAATGGGCACATCGAGCTGCACTTTTCCTTAAATAAAAAAATTATCGCAAACAGAATAGAATGATTGAAAAAATACGGAAAAAGAAATTCCTCATTAAAGCAGAAAATTAATGAAGCAGAAAAGTTAATTCAGACGAGAATAATAGAAAAGTTGAATACTCAGAAGGACGTCGTATGATTTCGAGGAAGAGAAACAGTAAAATAGTCGGTGTTCCAAATGAGAAAGAAAGTTACCTCTGAGACTAGTGTTGGTAGTGGTTAGAGCTTGAGTGGGAAGTGCTTTGGGTGGAGGTATTTTTTGGGCGGTGCTACCAAACTCTACTTATTAGGGTTGGGGTAACCATGTTCTGGTAAAATTGGGGGGTAAGATAAACTAAGCACATCAATTTAGTATTCAATTTAAAATAGATTAAAATAGATTTAATTTAAATATTAATAATATATATACAATATATATAGATAGATTTAAAATAAAGTTTTAACTTTTAAGTTTGTTTGATAATTACTATTAGAGAAAATTTTAAATTTAATAAATTAATAGTCTAATTGATAAAACTTAAATTTAAGTACTAAAAAATTATGTGTTAAATTTTAAGTATTAAATGTTTAATCTGTTAATAAAACATATTTGTTTAGAACTGAATTGAATAAGTTGTTTAACAAATACAACTGATAAACAACTAAATCATTGTTTGAAATTTGAACAAAATCTAAAAAATATAAAATAAAAAAAATTAGAAGGATTAGACCGAAAAATTGTAAATATTAATTTCATTAATGAACAAATTAAAAGAATAAAATAATAGATCATGTATGTGTATTAGTTTCTTTCTTTTAACATTTGAAAATAATAAAATTATAAGTTATTTTTAGTCATAGGATTTTTATTAATGATGATAATAGAAAAATTAATAATTTGGATTTTTAGAGTTATAACTTATAGTTATTAATAAATATGTGGAACTCTTGACAAAATACATTCATAAAATTTATCTCTTAATATTTAGATAAATTTGATCATGAAAATAATTAATTATTAGAATATAATTTTGAATAAAAATGTGGAGAATTAGTTACTTAATGTTTTAAATTAAATATTTTAAATTATAAAAATTAAGTGTTTCTTTGACATAATTGGTTAAATTAAGTTGTTATTTATTTTAATTATGGGGCCTTTTTTACTAAAATTATAATTATAATATAATAATTATAATTTTAGTAGGATAATTATTCTTCAAAGAGTAATAATCTCTTTTATTTAGTTTGTGTCCTATTAAAAGATCACCATAAAACAAGCCAATTGAGACCAAAACACTATACATATACAAAAGGGCCGATTATACGTCAATTATAACTTTTAATTACAAACTAAAGAAAATTTAAAACTTTTCTCATTGTAATCTTTTTTTTTTTGGTCAAGCCCTAGTATCCTCGACCCACTGGGCCGAGACTAATCCGGTTCGGGAAGGAGTTGGGGGTTAAGGTTCATTTCCCTTCCAATCGACGTTGCGGGAGATCGAACCGTGGTCTCATTGTAATCTTTTTAATTACATGCTTTACGATTATTCCTTTTTCATACCACTTATGTGTAATTCATGACTTATTATGAATTCATGGCTCATTATGCCGCCAAAGTTGATTATTGTGCCACAAACTGAATCAAATTTCAGCATTAATTTTTTTTTCATATTATTGTAGGATAATTGTTCAAATGATTAATTAAATATTGATTCACATGAAATAAATTGTTAGTTTTAAAATTGAATATTTAGAATCTATTCTTATTTACATATTCCAAGTTTATAAACAAGGTTTAATATATAATTATTATTTTTTTTACGTGGTATATATAATTAGCTTCTCATAACAAAAAATACTAATTGATTTTTCAACTATTTTTAAGATGTATATAAACTTTACACAAAGTTAATTTTATAAAATTTATAAAAATTCAGTATATTAAGATAGAAGTTTATAATAAGCTTAATTATATAAAAA
>CANYCX010060451.1:0-12928 GCA_948193385.1 Breynia disticha f. nivosa
CGCGTTCTGTCCTGCATCTTGTTTAGCATTTTCTTCATATTCCATAACGTTCATTACTAAACCCTTAATGAACGTTACGTTTTCCTAATGAACGTTACTGTTTTCTAATGAACGTTAACCTGGAGATTCACCGTTGTCCTGTTTGAAGCTTGAATAACGTTCATTATAGTAATCCTTAATGAACGTTACTACTTCATAATGAACGTTACCTGTTTGCTAATGAACGTTATACTAGAAAATCCATCAGATTTCAGCTGCAACAACTGCAAATAAATCCATATTGTTTTAACAAGTTACACCATTATCAAAACAAGATCCGGGACTTAATGTTGATCACCCTTGATCCAACATTCCTAGCATCGTTCTCCATGTTTGTGAGATTGAGGATGAGGAGGAGGATGACACGATCTATGTGAAGTTTAGGGCAGATACTGTGGGATATCGACTGACGTTATATAACTTCTCCTTCTAGATGGGATTGTACGATCCTGAGTATATATCAGAGGATGCCTATGGGGCTCTATACCATCAATTTCTGCAGGGGTTGAACATTGTCGATTATTGGGAGGAATTAATTGGCCACACTGACTTTGACCCGAGTAGGTCCAAGGCCCCTCAAATTTTGTTCTAGTCATCAACTATTAAACCCTACTTTTTTCAAGCATACATTAGATTAGTCCACACTTCTCTCTACTCTCTCAACCACTACTTTCTAGACCTCTAAACTCACTGCTTGCCGTCAAGGATGGACCCAGAAAAATTTTATAGTGGGGGCACTTTCTGCTAAGGCATTGACATCACGACAAAGTTGCTTGAAACCTGTAAAAACCATGTAATTGAACCTGCGTCCGACTTTACCAAAAATGAATCTGATCCAATTAATAAAAAACACTAAAATATTTTTATAAATAAAATTTTAAAATTTAAGTTAAATGTGACTTTAACGTAAATTTTAAAATTTTTAAACACTTAATTTTGATTTCTCAAAATTTTTGAAATTTATAAATGAACGTGATTTTACAGACTTATATTTTAAACGAAAAAGAAAACTGAAGTAAACAAAATTTACGAGTAATATGAAATTCAATTAAATAAATTTAACATATCAATTTTTCTTCCTGTACCCTACTCCATACTAGAAATCATACCCCTAAAACCTATACACCTTAACCCTACATTTTAAACCCTTAATCTCATACCTACCTACCCCTCCTTTTCCCTCTCTCTCTCTCTCTTCCTTCCCTCGTCCTCAACACTCTATTTATCTCTTTAACACTCTGTTTGTTTTATGGTTCATTAAAGTATCTTTTTCATGGTTCATTACAGTATAGTAAGATATGATATAGTATTGGATAGTATAGTTAAAGAACCATTATAATCATAACCCACCAATTTGATGGGTTAAATTCATGGTTTTATTAATGTTTTCAACCCATAAAATAACCACACCAACCAATATCATCCATTAAAATATACAAAACAAGCATAATTCTAACTTAACCATACTATACAATACCATTCAAACCCATGAACCAAGCAAACTGCAAAATAAAAACCCTAGCAGCCATTCTTCCTAAAAGCCACTCTCTCTTCCTCTTCTTCCCTCACACTACCAACTCTTCCTCATTCCTTCTTCTCCTCCTCCATCTTTTAGCCCCATCTCTACCCCTCAATCTCTTCTTCCTCCCTTCCCTCACTCACACCATTCGACACATATGGTGGGGGCACCACCAAACACCGGAGCTGGTCCTTAGGTCCGCCCCTGCTTTTCGCTAGCACTCTCTTGTCATCTAGCAACTCACTCGCAATCAAACAAAACTGTATTTTAATTTTTGTTTAGTCAAAGTTCGGTAAAATTGGTGAACAAGTTCGTTAGCTTTAAATGAACTATACTTTTTTTTAAAAACTAAATGAATCAGGCTTAAACATTCTAAAACTCGACTTAATTCGACTCATTTATACCTACAACACGATCGAAGTTTGCTTTTGTTCAACAAGGACACAAACACAATCACTCACTCGTAGAGAGTTTAGCTCCCATAATAGAAGTTTCCCTGCACTCGCTTATTCATTAAGCACCTGCAGATCTTCCACTTAAAAATACCCATCTCATTATTTTATTGTTTCTTAAAGAAAAAACAATTTTGTTTTGTGTGACTGAGGTTCAAATTGCCTCATTTGGACATTATTGATTAACTACAACATTTAAGTTCGTGGCTTTCTTTTTTTTTTTTTTTTGAAATAAACGTGGCTTTCTTCATTTCTCTTGCATTTATACTTTGGAAGTTACTGTTTACTACATGTTTGAAATTTTGTATCTTTTTTCCTGAAATATCGTGACTATGTTGTTGGATAGTGAAAATGTGGGTATTCTGGATTCATTTTTAATTCTTACTTTGTGACGGTCTTCAATGGGTTTACTGTGAAGTGTGTTCGTTTTGCTTCTATTTCTTGTCGTTTTGTTGTCTAGTGTAGTTCTAAAGATCACTGCTTTCACAGTGGTTCTGGATCCAGATTTTGGATTCCTTTTTGGGTTTGGCAATTTAGGAAGTGTTGTGCTTGTTTGACTTGGTAAGTGGTTTTGCATTGTCTTTTTTTCTATGAATGTCTTTAGTCAAACCCACTTGACTGCATTTTAGACTTAGGTTGGGTTATAGTGGACTAGATGTTTCTGTGAATGTCTTTAGTGGTTTTGCATTGATTTTCTTTTTGTTTGAATTTTCACCACATAGATGATTTGAATCTGTTTAGTTCTCTATGTTTGTGTTAATGGCACTTGTATTGATTCTACAAGTGTGAATCTGCTATTATATGCTAGTGAACATTGTTGTTGTATTTTCTTTTTCAAATGGAGTAGTTGTGACGCGTGTACAAGTCTCTCATTTAATTGATTTGAAAATTCACGTCTCTTTTATTGTCATAAAGATTCCACAACCAGGATGGGATAAACTTTTCATATCATTCATTCCTGCTGATTCTGGAAAAGCAACTGCAATGAATACTAAAGCTAATATTGAAATGGGACCTGCAAATGGGGAGACCCTATTTATGAGACAACAAGGCTTCTCCATGACCTTTGGACCAAATGATTTGATGAAAAACTCTATAAATTTGTCCTGGCCATGGAACCGACACGTTTCCACAACTGGACAAGTTTTTCTTATGGATTTACATCATTCAACTTAATGTTACTGACAACGATTCTGCTGCACTTGAATGTCATAAATTCCATTGTCCATTAAGAGCGAGCGTGCTAGGTGAGGCTACCATTAATCTTGTTGATTATGCCGATGCACTAAAACCCTTTTCTGTTGCTCTGCCTCTTAATGAATATGATTTCAGAACAGTTCTGCATCAGAGAATTTCTGAATTCCTATTCTTTTGTGCATCATTATGTCATTGGAAAATTCACTCGACCAGTGCCTTCTAGCAGTATCTTCACGAGTGAATTCCTGGACATATTGGATTACAGCTTTTCTCTTATTTAGACATTCATGCTTTACTGTATGTCTGATTTTCTTGTGGTATTCTTCCACAGGTCACTGTACAGCTGCTCATTTCTAAAACTTGTTTTAGGTACTATGCTAAAAGCTTGAAACTCTATTTTTCATCTATTTCCTTTTTTGTCCAATTTATTGATAAATATTGTTTTTTTCAGGGAGTTTGAGTAGCAAAGGGAGCTCAGAGAAATGGAAATACAGAATGACCAAAGCAGTCCTGATGGATCATCTGGCAGCAAAGTATTATCTTCCAAAGAAATAAGTGATGACCGTATGGATAAGGTTTTCCTTATTTGTTTGTCAACTGTAGTTTTGATTGAGTTTCTTAATTTTTGTCGAATCAAATTTCTAATGAACGTACCATTTGTGATTCACATTATACATTGTTATTACTTGAAAGTCTGGTGCATGTCTTATCCTTGAAACTAGTCTTGTGTAAATAAGATATAACGTTTTGTGTGTTGTCGAATGAATGATATGAAAATTTGATGTTATATTTATTGTTCAAACATAGCATGCGTATCACAATGTGTACACACTTTTTGAGAGAGAAAAAGTTGTTGGATTCTAGCTTTATTTCGATTGTTTGGCATCAAAATACTTTTTGCAATTTGATCCAGAAATTACATTTGAAGTATAAATTTTAAGAAAGACGTGTTGTATTCTCTTTGTAAGAACAACAATATCTGAAAATTGAGCTAATTTTGCGGTTAATGTTTTTTGAAGATCTTATCAAATATTGTTTGGACATGAATAGATTGCTGTAAACTTGACCTTTCACTATCTAAATGTATTTTCTATTTGTTATGTAAGCATATTTGTTTCTGGGGATGATCTTTTGTAAGAAATATAAACCTTGGTAGTTATGTTTAGCTTAGCCATGTTTTCCATTTTGTTACGTGTCCAAATTTGAGATTCCAATGGATATAATTTCTTTCCTTTTCGCTCTTTTATTCCAGGTCAATGCCAGGGTACCAAATGAAGATTATGCCGGCTCAGTTGTTGGATTTGATGGCTCCTCCTATACTTCAGGGAGTTTATATGCTGAAAAGCCTGATTCTCTCAGCACAAACGAAGTGGAAAGCCTTAAAAGTACTGTTTATGGTGATTTAGCCAGACTCTCTTAGGAAAACTCAGCTGGAGAAAGGGGACAATCAGGTCACTAATTCTTTGAACAAGGGGCTAGTGATTGGATTTGGGGATGGATGGAGTTCAGATTGTTCTGCAGATAATGGTTTTTTTGCTTTATATGAAGAGAATGGTAGACTGAGAGGAAGCTTGGAGGTTGCTGAATCATTAATTGTGGAGCTTAAGCTGGAGGTGAACTCTTAACAGAGTGATGCTGAGGAAATAGGCTTTGAAACATAGAAATTTTCGAAGCAACTTGCCACTGAAATGGCTTCTGAGGAGTTATCAAAAGAGGTATCGCTACTGAAATCAGAATTTTCAATCCTGAAAAATGATCTTGAAGGCTAAAAATTTGCAAGGTGTATCCTCGTGGCAGTGGAGAAGCTGAGGCAGCACAAAGTCATATGTTTCAAGATTCATGGCACATATGGATGAATGGGCTTTTATTTGTGGAGGAAAAAACAAGAGAGCTACAGGGTAAGGCAGGCTTTGGATTTCATGAAAGGGACTTGAGATTTCCTCATGTAAACTTTGAGGCCCTGTTGGCTGCCTTAGAAAATCTCAAACAGGGATTTGGGAAGACAGTTTCTGGTGTCAATTTGAGCCACCCTGAAGAGGCATGCATGAAAGAAGTTGGAGAAATTAGTGTGCACAAAAATGGGCAGTTTATAATAGGAAATATGTTTGATGTGGATGCATACCAAACGAAATTCAGCAGGCTTCAATGCCTCAGCATACCTGAGGCTACAGATGCTACCAACGCAATGAAGGGCAAGATTTTGGAGCTTTTGAGAGAGTTGGATGAATCAAAATCTGAATGGGAAAGCCTTGCCAAAAAAAAGGGTGAAATGGAGTGTTACTGTGAAGCCCTTATACATGAGCTAGAGGAAAATCAGAGGCAGATGCTGGTAGAGGTTCAAAATCTAAAAATGAGCATTCTAATTGCTTGTACACAGTTTCATCGACTAAGGCTGAGATGGAGATAATGCACAAAGATCTTGATGGCCAGATAATGAGATTGTCTGAAGATAAAACTACCTGGATGCTTTTAATAAGGAGCTAGAAGGAAGGGCTGTTACTGCATAAGCAGCACTAAAAAGGGCACGCTTAAGTTATTCTACTGTAGTGAATGAAGGAACTTGGATTGCTTCATCTCAGGGTTCTTCAATGTTTGAGACTAATGAAAACCTTTTAAGGCAAGTTGTTGATTCTTCACGATTAGACCCACAAAAACTTGATTCTGTGGAATTTCATGAAGTTGAAGCCTTGTAACATGAAAGCAACTTTGGAGGGATAAAGAAACCGCAGTTGGGTGGAGACGTCATTTCAGATGACTTGTAGAGATCACTTTACTTGCAGGAAGGGCTTTACCTGAAGGTTGAAGGTGAAGTTAATGAAATGCATTTTGTGAATTTATTACTTGGATGTGTTCTTGAAAATCCTGCAAGAAACTTTGCTTGAAGCAAGCACCGATGTCAAACTATGCAAGAAAAGCTCAATGAACTTGTATGGAAGCTTGAGCTTTCAAATGAGACAAAGGAATTGTTGATCCAAAAACTGTAGGTTGCAGTAAATGATGTTGACTCATTAAATGAGTACAAGGCTTCATCTATTGCCAACTGCAACGAGATGGCTCTACAAAACCATCTTCTTATGCAGAAAATCATCTTCTTATGCAAAAAGCCAAGGAATAAGAATCTCGGGCCATCTAGTACCAGAGTTATGAGAGTAGATATGAGGCCTGTGGAGTAGAGAGAGCAGATTGGCATGTTTACTGGAAAATAAGTGTAGAAAACTTCAACATGAAATATTTTCGTTGCAGGAAGAGTTGAAAGCTATTAAAATTGAATTTAATCAGCTGGCTTCTGTGAAGGAGAATATGCAGAATTGTGTGAACATGATGAAAACTAAATTGCAAAACATGCTGGGATTCGTGGGAGAAGAGCATTACTGATTTTCCTCCACTTACTGAATCAAGCAATTGGATTATGTCTTCATGGGCTCAACTAACCTTATAAGGCAACTACAGGAGCTCCATGAAAATGCAAGTGCAAAGATTCTGCAGCTCACTACAGATAAGAAGGCCCTGATGCATGAAAGAGATGTTGCACAAATGTCCAGTAAAGCAGCTGAATTAAACATTGTGTTTATGAAAAGTCAGTTTTAATGTGATGTACGGAATGTGCCAAGCATACTTTGGAATTAAATAGTTCAAGAGAAAGCTTGTTGTCTCTGCACAATGAAAATCAAGTTTTGGTGGCATCGTCGAGGGATAAAATGGGGGAATCTGTGAAGCTATTGTCTCAGTTAATCAGCTCAAATGAAAAGCAGTCTCTAATGCTTTCATCACGGGATAAATGTTATACGTCAGAGTTTAGCGCAGGGACAATCCCGTGTGGCACCCTAGGTCTCCCGCATTCCTAGGTAAGCCTTGATCTATCTCTGATGCTTCATTGGTTTCGCCCTCCCATGGGCGCATCAGGGGAGCAGGGATAACTCTCGACCAGTGGAGTGCCTTAATGGCACATTTATTCAAGGGACAAATGACCATCTACGACACGTACTACGCCTTGATACATTCCCTTAGAATGGTTCAATTGCAGACACAAATCTCAAGTACTTGAGACAGGAAGCTTCTAATTCTCATTATGAGGCAGAACACGCATGCTCATTCAAGTCCTCTAAATATTATGCTGCAAACAAAGGGTGCGCTTGTGTGATATTGTAGTTACAAATTTTCCTTAAGGTTTGAAAGTGGTTGCTGGAATGTTTAATGAAGGTGTTGACGATGCTTCACTAAGACACATTTAAATTTGTGTTTTAGAATCCTATCTTCATCTGGCTTTGGACAAAAAAAACCTGAAGGATTGTTCTTGCTTCCTAGATTGTTCTCTTTTGGTTACATCTCTTTGGTTTCTTGGTACCTTACGATATAATTCATTCCATGTGAATGTAAAAGCTTTCTATTGACATCAGCAGATTTGAAGGTTAACTTTGATTAGAATATGTCCTCTGCCAAGGCAGAAAGTTTTAGAAGACTTTCAGACCAATATTTCTTCCCTCAAAATGTGGAAAAGGAAATGAAAACCACGAAAAAAAAAAAACTAAATCCATTAGGGAAGAAATGCATATTATATCCAGAGTGACAGTTTACAGCCATAATTCCACACTATATTTAGCTTAAAGTAAATTTTGTTTACCTCTGATATTTTGGAAGAAAAGACAATTGGAGCAAGTTCTTCAATTAGTATTGTGGTTTATTAAGACATTTATTAATGACATTTCTTGCTTCCTCCTTCATCTTCCAAATTTCCTATAATTTAGATTCTTTCAACTTCTAGCCTGTAGAGAATCTTGATCATATTATACATTATTGCAAATCGGAAATTTTATCTAGGTTGGTAATTAATTGTAAATTTGATTTCGTTTAAAAATGAATAAAGAGATTGATGTTTGACCATGTACGTGCATTACTGTTTATCAGGATGTTCTTGGTCAATATAACCTCCAATCCGCTGATATATCAATAATAACCTTTTACATTCACATAGAATGATCTATATAGTAAGGTACCAAAAAAACCAAAGAAATGAAACCAAAAGCAGAAAAATCTAGGAAGTAAGAACAACCCTTCAGGTTTTTTGTCCAAAGCCACTTGAGCATAGGATTCTGAAACACCGATTTAAATGTGTCTCAGCGTAGCCTCGTCAACAACATCATTAAACATTCCTGCAACCACTTTCAAACCTCTTAAGGAAAATTTGCCACTACAATATCACACAAGCGCATCCTTTGTTTGAAGTATCTTTCTGCAGTTTATCTGAAGAGGGAATAAAGCAAGAGTCAGTGCTTTGTGCATTT
This sequence comes from Breynia disticha f. nivosa, assembly GCA_948193385.1. NCBI lineage: Eukaryota > Viridiplantae > Streptophyta > Magnoliopsida > Malpighiales > Phyllanthaceae > Breynia > Breynia disticha. The sequence goes on from CANYCX010060451.1 coordinate 8,490, forward strand.
CTCACTTCTTTTTCAAACAAGTATGAAAAGGCTTAAATTGAAGGTGTCACTGATTTCAATGAAACATGGAATCGCAATCATTTAACATGTTAAAACTATGAGGTTTCAGAAACAATGATGTTCAACAGGAGGAAAGTGATACCGATGCAAGGAGAAATTTCACAGTTGTTGAGAAAATAAACAAGGAATGATGTTGGTGGGGGTATGTTAGAAACAGCTAGGCTGGTAGATACAAGTCCACCTTTAAAATTCATCCAACCAGACAGGCAAGACTACAAAGTCCGAATGATGGAAAACACAACTTATTCATTTTTGCATAAATCAAGTCTGTTAGAAATACTTCAAAGTGAAACAGCTCATTTTCCTACCTTTTCAGTTCAACCAATCAAACAGTAAGATTCATCGCGGCGATGCATTAACGAAAATTTACAAGAAATACAAGTGATTTGGACACGAAAAAATTATCCACATTGCTACATGTATGAACACTGAAAACCATAGATTGTAATAAGAAAATTGAAAAGTTACCACTCTTTTTATCTAGCATTGGAGGGCGCAGAACAAGAAGCATGGTGATGACACCTCCAGGGAGTTCAGGAACTGGAAGTCGAGTCTCAGCCAGTGTCCTGTTGTTTTCAAGAATCTTTCCACCATGTATAAGCTTCACTTCATTTGTTGTCTTTGGGCCATTTTCTTTCTCTGCTAAATGAGCAGTGTCAAATCAGAACAAGTCAAGTTCCAAAAATGCTTATGTTCCAAATAATTCCCTCAAACATTCTCCTACGACCTGTCTTCAAACGTATTGCTAAAAGCCCCAAATTCAACGACTCAAACATGATCAAGATCGTATAAAAGATCAAAAGAATTAATCATGCAAACTATACATAACAAAGAATATGCAAGATAAACAACAATAATGATAAATAAACACTAAACAACCTCAAAAACTTGTAAAAGTCACAAATACATTCATCACAAACTAAAAGAAAAAAAATCCATTAAACAATTAACAATCAGATTAACTGCAAAATCAAGACAGAAAGATTAGAAATTTCAAAGGCAATAATGACTTTTACAACCTTTAGGCCAGTGTGCAATAATCTTCTCTTTCAAAGTCGCAACAGTAGTAGCTGCACTGTACTTTGATGGTCCGATATCCGTACCATCAGCTAACCTAAATTTAAGCTCAATCAAATCTTCTCCAGCCATTTTCAAATCTTTAATCCAAAACCCACCTCAATTTCTCATACTAATCTAAAAGAAACCTTAAAAACTACATAAAGATCCAATCTTGAACCCCCTTCTAACACATATAAGATCTAAAACACCAGATTTCTCAATCTCACTACCAAAATAAATAACCCAGATCAAAATTTGGCGTTTTAGGCCTGAAATCAATGAAAAGACTCCTCTTTAACAGAATTTGATTGAAAAGGCGGGTTCTTGGGTTGAAAAGGAGTTAAATATGGGAAGCCAAGAAGGTAAACATGTGTTTTATGAGACAAGAAAAAGGGTGAGAAACGTGAAATGGATAATAAGACGAGAGAAAGTGCGCGACAAAGAGAGAGAATGGGTATCTAGGAAAGAAAGAAACTACCGTCGTGGGAAGATTGCTTTTTGGAACAGAACCGTTTTTACCTGAACCTAACTGATCAATCTAGCGCGACTTATATAGTGAGAACTCATTTTTTGGAGTCAATCAGCCACATCGTTTTAACCATTAGATGAAATATTTTTAAATATGAGCCATAGATTTATTTTTACATAAAATATAAGTTTTTGATTTTTACAAGTGGATCGGTATTGGTTTGATCTATTTTAACTTAAAAGATTGCGTAAGAATAAATACCATAATTTTATCTAAGCTTATGATTGAAAATATCGGTTCAAAACATTTCGGCCTTGTTTGGTCTAATTAACTTACATTTTGAAAAGTAAGTTAATAAAGAAGTAAGTTACTCAAGAAAAAAATTACTGAAAAAGTATGATTTACATGTGTTTAGTATGAGAATACACTTTTTGAGAAGTGTATAATCACTTTTATTGTATTCTCATAATGCTCTTCACAAAAAATATACATTATAATTAATTAAAATATATATAGTTTTAAAAATTATAAAAAATATAATATTATAAATTTATGCATAATTTTTTTTATAAAACATACATTAATTAACTAAAAAATATTTCATTTAAATTTTTTTTATATGTTATATCAAATTGGTGAATCAATTTATTTTAAAAATTTAAAATTGCTATTGCCATTCAAAATAAGAATATTAAATTAAAAGTTATTAAAAATTAATAATTATAAAAGTAGACAATTTAATTAGATTTAAAATAAAAATAAAAATTAATAAAAGGGGTGTTTTTTAACCTTTGAGATGCTTGGGATGAGATGAAAAATATCTTTTCCATTATTTTTAATTTTTCCAAGTTGTTTGTTAAAACGCTTAGTTGAATGCATATCTTGCTTTTATAAAATAAGTTTATATTGACAATAAGTCAAGATAAGTATCTCAGGTTAATTATTGTAATGTTCTCTTGTTTTTCTTATGCTTTCCATTCCAACAAAATTAACAAACACTCAAAAAATATTTTTGTAATGCATTTCAACTTTATCTTAAATATTTTCTATCTCGATCTAAAATTATCTCATCTCTATCTTACAGACATTAATTTAACAAACACTATCAAAGCCAAACATAACTAAAAAATTAACTTCCTATATAATTCACTTCTTTTCCTTCACTTCTCTCATACCAAACAAGACCTTAGTAATTACTACTGAATTATCCTACAGTTCTACTTCGACTAAAATATATATTATAATAACTAATTTTATATTTTATGTAAAGGTTAATCTACTGAAAATATATATTTTTATTGAATATTTTCTTTTTAGGAAAATATTGGTTGTTAGTAAATTGTGTATATAACTCAATAATGTAATTTTTTTTAAGTAATATTAGTTGTTTTTGTGAAAATAAAATTAAGTTACTTAATGAGTGTGCTTACTACTGAATTATTATATTTTTAGTAAAATATATACTATAATGAGTATTTTTATATTTTACAGAATAATAAAGTTAATTTACTGAAAATGTTTATATTTTACTGAAATTTTGTTTTTTTTTATGAAAAGTATATAATTTAATAAAGAGAACTTTTATGTAATAATTAGTTGTTTTATTAAAAATGAGGTTAAATTACTCAATAGATAAGGTTATTACTAAATTACAATATTTTCAGTAATGTATGTACTACAATGAGTAATTTTATATTTTACAGAATAATTAAGTCAATTTACTAAAAATATACATATTTTTAACTAAATATTTTATACATTAAGATATAATTGAATGCTATTTTATAAAAAAGTTTTTTTTTATAAAAAAAATTGAACAACACGAATATCTGATATCATTAATTTTTTTAATTTTAATTTGTACTCTGATATCATTAATTTTTTAGTTTTAATAATAAATGAAAATGATGAATGCAAAGAGGATTTATTTATATTTAATAATTTATTTAATATTTTTTAAATAAATAAAGTTAAATATAAACCATTTTTATATTAAATAGTTTGTTCCTTAAAGTAATTTAAATTTTATAATTTCCTTTTATATATAAAAAATTTTTTTTGAAACAAAGTAATTTTTATATATTAACTATATATTTATTGATCATAAATGTTATTTTTTAAAAAGATGTACAATTTTAAGTGTATATAAAAATAGATTTTGTTTTTGTTTGAATTTGATTTAATTTTTTATTTCATACTATGTTATAGTATGATTTTTAAATAAATAATTAACTATTGTAAAATTAAGTTTAACGGATCATTTTTTTGCATAAACAAATGCTTATCATCAATTTTTTTTTATAATTTTTAAAGATATTTTTTAAAATTATAATAGTTCTGATATAATTTTTTTTATTACAATTATAAAAATAATTTATTAAATTTGTTCACTTTTTATAATTTTAAATACTTTTTATTTTAAATTTATGTATGAAAAATTTATTTAAATTAATATTTTCTTACCATATGTGTATTTCATAAAGGTCAAAACCATGTTATTCTTTTTTTTCTTTGTGTTATGGGGTGACATCAACTTGAAACAATTTTTTGAAAGTTATCTACAAAATTTACTCTGTCACAACAATTTGAAGAATTGTATTTAAAATTTTCTAAACAAAGTAGGAGAATTAATACGCTACCTGGTAAGCAAATATTAATTTAAATAAAATTTGTGTATGAATAAATTTTAAAAAAATATTTTAAATTATAAAAAAGTGACCAAATTTAATAAATTATTTTTAATAAATACAGCACTGAAAAAAGAGAAGAAATTATAACAAGAAATAAAAGGGTAAATAAGAGAAAAAATATAAAAGAAAAGAAATAAATCTTTAACCTTTTGGTTTTTTTT
>CANYCX010060457.1:0-27284 GCA_948193385.1 Breynia disticha f. nivosa
ATACCCGCGGGGATCCTCGATACCCGACGGGGGCGGGGATGGGACGGAGACGGGGTCGGAGATGGATTTGGGTACCGGGTTTCGGAGACGGGGACGGAGAATGGGGTCCCCAAAGATCCCCGTCCCCGTTGCCATCTCTAATTGGGAGTGAGGGGAGAGGGTGAAAAGGAAACTCTTCTTCTCTACACTCTCACATGCAATGCCTCAACTCAGTAATGTGAAAGTGGAAACACTCACTTCACTTTCGTCTTTGCCTATTCTTGACTCAGTCTTCCCACACACACACTACTCACTTTTTCAATGACCGTACTATTATACACATGATAGTTTTCTACCGCCAAACGCGTAGATTAACTGACGTAAGTTGTTTTAGTTTAATCAAATATCTCGAGTTCGATTTTTAGGTATACAGCTGTATATACCTCGTGTTTCAGATAAAAAAATATACATAATAGTTTTCTAATACTTTGTCGTTCATGTGTTTTATACGTATTTATTTTGTGGTGTTTGTATTTTTCAAACAGTAACAGTAGTCTTTGAATTTTTTATAAATTAATTTAAATTAGTATTTCTCTTAATTTTAAAATATTAAATAAATTTATAAAAAAACCTAAGTATAATTGTTTAAAAACACAATAACCTAAAAATAAATATAAATATAAGACGAAAAAATGTGAATATATTTTGCCATAATGGGAATAGTTAATGTGGAGCATTTATTAAATGAAATGTTAGAAAAGGGCGTGAGCATTACCTGTTTTGGGTCTCCAAGGTAGTCCCAAAAGGGTCCTTTTTGGGATCAAAGTTCCCCAAACCTTGACCAACAACAAAGAAATTGAATCCATGGAAGTGAAGAGGAAAGGCGTCTTCCTGATTTTGGTACAGTTACTGCCTTATTAATCTGTTCAGTCGGTAGTAATGTTGCCTTATAAAGGCCCTGGAAATACATTAATAGTATAGGCATCAGAAACATTTGGACCTGCACCAGTTTGCAGTGATAAGGATTTTGGCTCTGCTAAGTTACCCAAGATTATAGGGACTTCCTTGTAAGGTTTAGTGAATGGATACGCAGTGCCTTCCTTCCCAAGAATGATAATAGGAACATAACCTGTTGATCTTAACCAGGAAATATGAGCATGTCCGTGCCTGAACCATGTTTATGAACACTAGTATGCAATGTGTTTCATGATATCTGATATGTTTACCAGTGAATAGACATTGTTCTGAAGATTAACCACTTTAATGAGAACAATGCTCATTAAAGTGGAAATCTTCCTTAGAAAACCATGATTTTTGTTCTCTTCTTTTTAGTCGAAATCTTCCTTCGAAAACGATACTTCTCATAACAGAGAATTTTCATGTGTTTTTACGTGAGTTTTGCTAATATTTGTAAGATTAGTGTTATCTATATTTATATTTATGTTAAATACTAAAACAAAGACAATATATAAAATGTTGAAATTTGATATTGTATTTAATTCATATGAGCCAAATTTAGTTGATTTTAATTATGGAAATTTCTAATCACACAGGTAAAACACTTCGGTATGACAACAAAACAAATGAAATAATTTTGTGCTGATCTTTTGAATTTCTAAATAAACTACTTTTACGATAGTTATAATATAATTCTTTTTACCGCATCGCGTGAATACTACAGCTAATTTTTTATAATGATTATACATAATACTTGGTGATAAAGCAAGGGCTAAACCCATAAAGAGTCCCCTGAACTTATATCCATTAACCCTCTAGCCCCTCAACCAATTTTGTATCATCTCAGCCCCTTTAACTTTTTAAATCGTTGCATTTAAATAAAAAGGTTAACACCGTTAGTTTTTTCCGTTAGTTTGGTAAAAACAACATTTTGTATCCTTCCAACCCCCTAAACTTATAAATACATAATATTTCACAGTAAATCATGACATTTTGATGAATTAATAAAAATTTTCAAAATATTAACAGTTGTAAATTTGAGCTAGATTCTATAAAACTACTAAATTTAAATATTTTAGACATATTTTAAATCATAACATCATGTAGCGGTCAACATTGTTCGATTCGAGTCAATTTTTCAATTCAACTATTAACCGTCCAAATTAATCTATTCAATTAATAACTGGTTTGGTGTGAAAAATCTAATATTTTTGCTGAAAACTTTTCGACAGATTTGGTAAAAACTTTCAAACGCAAATCTGTAGAAAATTTGTGATGAAATTCGTTTATTTTTTTTGCCGTTCTAATATTAAAATCGATTTAAAAAATATAATGCTTTTTCTGACGGATTTCGTCAGAAATTTTTGACACCAGTAAAAAAATATTAAGTCTTTTCCATCTATAAAAATATTTCAAATATAAAAAAAATAAACGAGTTTCGTCACAAATCGAAAAATTCCGTCTAAAGTTTTTGACGAAATTTATTAGAATGTCATGATTTTTTGTTAAATATTATGTATTTAGAAGTTTAGGGGTTGAAAGACTACAAACTATGTTGTTTTTACCAAACTAACGGAAAAAACTAACGGTATTAACTTTTATATTTAAATGCAACGATTTTAAAAGTTAAAGGGGCTAACTGCTAAGAGGATATAAAATTAATTGAGGGGACTAGAAGGATAATGAGGACTATTCATGGGTTTAGCCAATAAACAAGTCCAATCCAATGCTCAAGTCAGGTCTATGTGTTCAAATGCATGCATAGTCTAATCCACATAGAGCTGCCGATTCTTGTTAGTTGTGCCGTAATCTCGTCGTAGTATTTTCTATCAAATATCATTATTTGTGTCATGAACATTACAAAAATTGAATTTCCGACATTAATGTCGTTTTATAAACGTGTACTCATAAATTGTATCATTGTGTATTGACAACTCTAAATCCACACATGCCAACAATTGTAACGTGAACATGTCTTTTACAGTCAGAAAACATTCATGCCTTTATGTCTTGAGAGCAAACAACAAACTGATCCAAGATTTCCTCAATGTAAGACCATTTCAACAGCTTAAAAACATTTTCCAAGCAAATATTCTTACAAAAACGAGGTTAAATAACGCTATCGACCTTATCCAACAACTTTCTTCATGAAAACCAAAATGAAGGGTATGAAGAAAAGCCTACTGAAACAAATAAAGATTTAAACAAGCCAATGCACCAATTTGTATTGCAGCGAAAAAAATTCTCCTACTCAATGCACATAGAATAGCCATTCCCATCCACCATAAATGAAAATCACCTGTGAAAGCTGCTATACATACATGTTAAGCCTTCGTGACAAGTTCTCTTCACCCTGCAGCTGAGCCACCAAGTTTCCGAAGCCAAAAGCTCTCCACACGAGCGCAATTCTGCAAGAAAACTTATCTGACAAAATAATTAACAGGAACAACTGCCAAAAAGAGTGCAGGAATAATATCTATATAAATCAAGCATTTCAAAGGATCAAAAGACCAGGCAAGAATCATAGCTCTTAGAACAAGTAATATCATTGGCACAATGAGAAGAATAAAGTCCAAATCCATTCAGAGCTGGAAGCAGAATCCTAATCATTGTCAGATGCAAAGTAGTATGTGTAGTATAGCTTAGACAACTGCGATGAAGAACATTATTACATAATTAGAAAAAAGAAAAATATGATAAGTAAAATGATCTGATGGAAAGAAGTGAACATAGAAACTCTAAGAAAAAAGGTTTTGAGAAGGAAGAAATGTTCACATTGCAGTTTTCCAAATGTGACAGAATTCGCAGAATTTTTATACAAGCAGAAATAAGAAATACAAAAGGAGCTGTCGAGTCTGTCAACAGAAATTGCATTATCAACTTGGGATTGACTCTGTACATCTCCACGAATGGAAAATGAATTTACAGATAATTTCTTTTTACTCATCCAAAAGGTTGTAAAGATTAACTGGAGCGTATGTCGGGGAGCAATCATCCCTCTGTGTCAATGTTATCATCACTAGGAGACATTTGTCTAGGTTCTGACAGTGAAAGTCGGCGGGACATTGTTGAGCCTCCTTCAACAAGACCTTCTGAAGACAAATTTATTGCAGCAGATCCAGAGGACGATCCCAACAGACGTCTAACTGGGGTATCGCCCGATGATGTTGTGGTGAGGTTGTATGTGAAAATTCCCATAGGATGGTCAAACTTGCAACTTGGACCAAACTTGCAGATACCATATTGTGAGTAGAAAATGCACAAAGGTTCTCCCTGTCATATGTAAAAATCATCTGTGTCAACCTCAATTATAAGTGACCAGAAATTAACCTCAGTCAAACAATAATTAATAATACAAGCATGTCTAAAAACACAACATAGACGCTTCATTTCAGATAATAGAAAATATCGCTTAAAGCGTACATAAGCAAGCTGGCAATGAGACATCGATCATCTTAAGCTAACAAATATGATAAAGAACTCACTGGGCGAAGAGGAAGGCCTATTGGACTTAATAAACAATCAGGGGCAGGAATTAGTCTCTCTCTTGGGTGATGGAACCGACAGACTGCACCAAACTTACAGTCTCCAGTCTTCATGTAAAACTGACACTCAGGCTGTCCTGGTCTCTCAGGAAAAACGCTCTCTCTTTGCAGAGCATAGTATCCTACGGGAACAGAACCAGAACGAAACGGAGAAAACGTTCCTTGAGATCCTACATTTGCTGATTCACTCTGGCGTGACGTTCCATAGATCTGACTGTTTCCTGTTTGCTGTTGGCTCTCAGGAGATGAAACTGACCCTAGCTGACCCTGGAAAAAAATAGCACCCATAAGTATAATTTCACCTTTCAATCCTCAGATTCAATCCTCAGAAATTTCATGATATACAGAAACAAAAAAAAAAGCAGATTCCGGAGAAATGATGTGGTGATATGATGGCAGAAAATATCATGTAAATTTGGCTACACATGATGGTTACAGAACCTGCTGTTAATAAAACCAATCTGATCTCACAGTGCAAAGACAACCATCTATGAAAAATTCTCAAAATAGGATATAGAAGATTACACTATAGGCATTCCAGCCTGGAACAGATACAACTCCTTGAGGCAAAATCAGAGGTGTGTAGCTTGATGGAGCCTGCCAACGTGGGCTGGAGATGAAAGATGCTCTTGACCAGTTTGGAAGTCCTCCTGGATAGGATTGTTGACCAGGAGTAGTTGGAGATTGAACATTTGGATAAACAGGGGAACTACGCAGAGGAACCATGACATTAGCTGGTTGGGGATGATGGAATTTACAAGTGCTCCCAAACTTGCATTGTCCTGTTCTTAAATAGTATGCACAATCTGTCTCATTCTGCAAGATGATAAGTAAAACATATAAAATGCCAAAATATGGAATATTTGCAAGCCTACTACCTTCAACCATGTGCGTCTAGTCATGAAAATATTTGAATAAAAACCAAATCCATACCGGCCGGAGTGGATACCCCAAGATATTTAAGGAGACCCTTCCAGCAATTCCGGCCTTGTCTCTAGGATGATGAAACTTGCATGTGGCTCCAAATTTGCAAGTTCCAGTCTTCAGGTAATACTGGAGAATTTAACAGGACATTAAATTGCCGTTACCAATAACATGCATCTCTACTTACTGACGTTTATGTAGCACGTATGGAAGGCATATGCAAAGAACAATCTTCCAAATATTTAACCCAGGATTCTCACCATCACTATAACTATTATAACCCATAATCATTGATACTGTTCATGTCATGCACTCAAATGCGTCATTGAGCATGAGCTACTTACTGAACCGAGATCATGACATTCCCCTAAAAGGATTAGGGTTGCTATATTCAGGAATGCTATTTATTCCATCAAAGAGGGCATTCATAATTTGGTAACTTTTCATCCAAGCACTAAGCAGACAAACAAATGTGAGTTGGAAGATGCCCATCAACCAGAAGGCACTATAGCAGAATGCAAGTTACAGATACCTGACATTCTGGCTGCCCAATTCTTTCAGGATATTCTCCCTTCATCCTCGCAGCAGCAATGGCCTAGAAAAATAAAGTCACATTTTTAATTATGATCATACAACAGTTAGTACATGCCGATGGTTACCGGAACAAGTACAATAGAAAATACTCAGTCTAAAGTGATGCAGCTCTTACTAGCTTCCTATTTGGAGGATGATTAAACCGACACGTCGCCCCAAATCTACAGAGGCCAGTTCTGATGTAATACGAACAATCTGGCTCGCCAGGACGCTCGGGATAAGGTCCCGTGTCCATTCCTTCAGTGGATCGCAAATTCATCCACATTACATCTGAAATAAGACAACCAATTTGAAACCTCTTATCATTACACACATTTGCAGCAAATTCCTAGGATACTAATTACCATGATGGCAATTGTAATGCAGTAAATCCACTGTCAACGCGACTCCGTTTGAAAATACAGTTTGAGAAACTCGCAATAAAATCAAATTCAACTGACGATCAATATCTTAGAAACAAAAAAGCGAAACAGAGACAAGAATAAACAAAGGACGATAAAATTTGCAACAAAAAAAAATCGACGAAAATAGAGACAAAAACTAAATGGTACAATAAAATCACCTTGATTCCTGAAAACTAAGCTTAATTGGGATTAAAATTCCGCAATGATCGAAGCAATTTAAACAACAAAAACAATAGACAACGTGAAACCAAAGAAATGGATGCATGGAAAAGGTGAGAGTTTCCAAGATAGGAAAAACAAACAGAGAAGGGCAAAACCATAAATTCACAACTCCAAACCACCATAACCGCAAAAACACCGACCCAACACAAAACCAAAAATTTGATCCTAACAAAAACACGATCAAAGGACAAAAACGACAATTCGGAAACATTTAACAGAAAAACAGAGCATGCAAGTTGCATTACATGAATTTCCCAACACATAAGGAATAAAACATGCCTCGGTTAAAAGAAGGTGGGTGAGGAGAAATTGGAATTCCGGCTTCAAAATCCATATCGAATAAGACTTTTGATTGCTGTGATCTTCTTCTTCCATCACCAACTTCTCACTTTAACATTCCCCGCCAGAATCCTCATTCCCACCACACCACACTTAACTATAAACACAAAAATATTACGCTTTTTTGTTTTTGATTACGCAGAGAGTATGTGTTTTGAGTGTTTGTTTCTGTTTTTTAATTTTAGAGAGAGAAAATAAAAAAATTTTAAGACAAACAAAAAAAGAACAGAAGCGTTGTCTACTCCTCTCCACAAATAACACTAACAAATGAAAACCAACCAAACCAAGTCCACCCGAGTTTTTTTCCAGTTCCATTCTCCACGCGCTTTGTGTCGCGTGAGCATCCTTTGGTAATGTGAGCCGAATAAATGTCATAAGAATAATAATTAAAATGTTTATAAAAAAAAAGAATAATAATTAAAATGTATAAATTAAATTAATAAAATATGTTTTTATTAAAATTTAAAGTATAAATAATATTAAAAGACATTATTTATTACAATGTAAATTAAGTTAAAATTAAAAAATAATATAAAAATTAAATAAGAGTATTTTAGTTTTATAAAATAATATTTTTAGATAATTTAATTTTATAAACAAGACAATTACTCAAAAATGTAAGAGCATTTTCAACAACATTCTTTTAAATTATTTTTAAAATAATAATAATTATTTATTTTCTTAATTAATTATTCTAAAACTATAAAAAATTTCAATAAGGGACAGAAATAAGAAAGTCAATAGGGTCCGTGCCTCTACCAACCTCAGAAAAATTCTTTATAGTATGAGGTTTCATCAGTTCAAATATAAGTAGTGCGCTCACTGACTATCGTCAAAGTCATTGGTAGGAATGGCAATAGGCCAGGTTGGAGTAAGATTATGACCTTCTCGTCCCCATCACGCAACATTTGCTCTTTCCTCGTCATTGTCCCATAAACCATCGGATTACAAAATTAATATCTCATAACGCTTCGTTCAAAAATATAAAATTTGTTCCCGTCTCGCGTCGTCCTTTCTTTTAAATAAAATATTTATTTCTTTAATAATGATAGTACTCTAAAAATATGTAATTTATAGTATAATAAACAATTAATTTAAGAATAGAGTGTAAGTGTTTATATTACACTGTTTTTCTAATAAAATATTTAAAATAATATACTTTTACATTATATATATTATATTATTTTTATATTTTTTTATACTGGGGCAAGTTCGGAACAGAAAATGAGGTTGATGTACTAAATATCAATTCTGCCTCGTCCCCCATTATTTTGAATTTCAAAGTTTTCTTGTACTCGGCTTTTTTCCCGTCAAACATTGAAAAATCCGCTCTATTTCGGTTGGATACTAAGTCCCCACAAATATGGTTTTTTCGTCCTTATTTGTCAGTTATAAGTTATAGTCATTAGTTCGCCGAAATCAGTATCTCACTGTAATATATTCATGGTCTGTCCTTAACTCCAACAACACTCTTTACTCAACTCTCTACATTACTTTTGTAACATTTTATTAATAAAATTAATAATATAATGAATAAAAGAAAAGATGAATACTTAAATACATATATATTTTATAAAAAATATATAAAATTAAGTTTAAAGAGCATTTTTTATATCTTTTAAAAACTATTCACTTTTATTAAAATGAAGAGAGTGAGAAGAATTTGTTGGATATATTTTTATTTAATTAACTCTCTTAATTAAAAAAAAAACTCCTTTAAAAGAGTATATTGAAAATGCAGTAAAAAGCAATGAATAAATGGGACGCGGCAGATGAAAGTTGAGAGTGGGTTAGATTTGGAAAGGCAGGCAGGGTGAGGATCTGTGTGTCGGAGAGTAGAAATTCGGACGGAATAAATGGCTACTCATTGTTTCATCGTATCCGCTACCTCCTACATTCCCACTTTTCGGACACAGCTTCCTGATTAAATATTTAATTTATAAAAAATATTAATAAATAACACAAATAGAGAAAAAATTGAGACCGGATTTCAGAAATCTAGTCTCGGTTTTCATAGTAAATTAATTGTTATAGAATGGACAAAATAATAAAAAAATTTATTTTTCTCTCATTATTTTAAGATAAAATTTGAATTTTCATTTGCATTTTAATAAAGTAAACAAACAAGGGCTAATTATATTGAAGATACAATGGGACCCTGTTGACTCCCTCCTATAATTAATTCATGTTGCTATAGTAAATTTCTCGGCTGTGTTGTTCGCAAGTTACTTGATAATGAGGTTCCAACCTCGTAGGAAACATGTGTTTCCGCATCAAAACGGTGTGATTCGCGTCGTATTGACAACTCTATGTGCCTCTTCTTGCTTTTTACAGCTGTTGGAATCCTCACCTTCTTAATCCTTGCAGCCACTCCATGTCTCTTCCATTTTTCTTCCATTGACAACAAAGTGCTACTGTTCCTCGCCGTGTCTTTTCCAAGTTAGTATTTAGCTTGGGCCATTGTTTCTTTCTTTCATAACATGCATAATTGGAAATTAGTTTCAGCTCTCTGGAAACCTCTTTACATTTTTCTGTAGGTAATCTAGAAGATTTTGAAACCTCAACCGGGCGAGATTGATGTTAACTATGGTTTCTTCAATATTTGTACGTGTTCAAACGCGTAGTTGAGAATACAAACGACAATTTAAAATCCTCTTAAATAGAAACGACAAAATAAAGCGACCGTCGTATTCAAAATAGTATGTGTTGAGGTCAAACGCGTAGTTGTTTGAAATCACAGAATAAAGAAATAGATCGGAAAACAAAAAACCAAAATCGGTTTTGCATATGATTTCAAAAAAAAAAAAAATCGGTTTTGCATATTCGCGGGATCTTGCCGATTTCATTCCGCGTTTGAGTTTCGTAGATCTCAATAATTCAAATTAGATCCAAAGTAATTGAAGGCTTAGAGACTGAAATTCTTCTCTGTTATGGAGTTTCGCTCAAAGCCTAACATCTTACTTCTCTCTCTTTTGTTACTTCTCTCTTTATCTCACCTCTTTGCTCAGGTAATTTTACTCCTTTTGCTACTGTCATTTCTGTTTTATTTTTTTGTATTCTGTTTTTCTTTTTGAAATGTTTTATGAATTTAGGAATCTGTGGCGAAAGATGACGTGGATGAATCGAATGGATCGCTTAAGGAGCTAGGCCGACGTGGCATGGTTAGATTTGATTGTTTGTTTGGAATTAAAAGGTTTATTATTGAGAGAAACTTAATTGTGTGTGGAATGTTGATTTTGTAGGTTGTTAGTGATGATCTTGATGTCAATTCTGTAAATAACATTGGTCTTAATGTGGACTCTGGTCTTGGCATTTTCGACGCCTTTATCGCTAGCTTGTCCATGATTATGGTCAGCGAGGTTGGTCTTTTTGTTCCTCTGATTCTTGTAAAATTGAATGTTTATGTGATGGAAAGTTAGTTATCTTTTGTTGTTGTTGCTAGATTGGAGATGAGACGTTTATAATTGCCGCACTAATGGCAATGCGGCATCCAAAGTCCATTGTTCTTTCTGGTGCGCTTACTGCATTGATTGTTATGACGGTAAGGTGCTTGTATTGTTGACCTCGAATATGGTTCTTGTATTGTTGGTGTATTGAAGCGAAAATCTGTTGTATTTTCTATTAGGTTCTTTCTACTGGACTTGGTAGGATTGTGCCAAATTTGATATCAAGGAAGCATACAAATAGTGCTGCTACGGGTACATTGTTATATTTGTTTTGCAGAGTTGTGATGATTTCTGTCTCTGTTTATTAAAGTGGGAACATTTGCTTATCGTTTTTTGTGCTTTAGTAGAATCTATTTCAGAACATGAATTATCATTGATTCCCATACTGTAATTAAATTATTGCATCTCTCTCTCCCGAAATGCTATAATTTATTCCATTGTTGCGCATTAGGTTCATGCTCGATTAGAACCTTACTTCTATATTTCTTGTATCGTGCAGTGCTCTATGCATTTTTTGGACTTCGCCTACTATACATTGCTTGGAGATCAGATTCTAAGGCATCACAGAAAAAAGAAATGGAAGAAGTATGTAGTCTGTTTTATCCTCAATGCTAGTACAATATTATCCCTTTCATGCTGGCACAACAAAGCTAATACTTGAACTCTCTTGTGCAGGTGGAAGAAAAACTTGAGTCCGGACAGGGAAAAACAACCTTCCGCCGCTTCTTTTCTAGATTCTGTACGCCAATATTTTTGGAGGTGCCTATATCTTCTATCCTGCATTTTGGTTTAGTGAGCCGCCTGATTGCTTCAATAATGTTTGGACGCTTTCATGTCAAATCTCTTTTTGTAGCCTCTTACTAATGTTTTCCTCGTGCAGTCATTTATCCTAACCTTTCTAGCTGAGTGGGGGGATCGTAGTCAAATTGCAACAATTGCTGTAAGATTGATTTACCTTTTCTCATTTTCCATTCCATTCTTATGTCTGTTCCATTTGAGTTATATTTTCGATCAGTAAGTTTCACCTTTGATTTCTGCAGCTGGCCACGCACAAAAATGCAATTGGTGTAGCTGTTGGGGCTACGATAGGCCACACAGTTTGTACATCTTTGGCAGTAGTGGGAGGAAGTATGTTAGCATCCAAGATCTCACAAGGCACTGTCGCCACAATTGGAGGCTTGCTTTTCCTCGGCTTCTCCTTGTCTTCTTACTTCTACCCTCCACTTTAAGAATGCAATATCTAGACTAACCCTTATTTCTTTCTACATTATTTACGCCCTTTACTGCTTTTCCCCCTTCATTTTCCCTGCTTTTCCCCCCTCATTTTCCTCCAAGAAAAATAGGAGATTTTTTTGTAATTTTTTACTTTTGTTCTAACTGGTTTCAACCACAATTGTGCTCATTCTTTTGTAAGATTGGCATATATAATGTTAAATTGTTTTGCTTCGAGTTTTAAATTGTCTTGCTTTGAGTTTTAAATTGTCACAAATGTATACTTATAAATTCTGTTATTGTGTCAGAAATTATAGTTATTTATCAAACTCTAAAAAACTTGATACCAGAAGGACGTGCCAATTCCAAATGCTGCTGAAACCAAAATGAGACTGGTTTCATCATACATTAAAAACTTGTCAGTTTCTCAAATCTCTCACGACACTCCAATATGCACGTCTTTTTCACTCATATAATCACACCATATACCACAACCGCTCTTCATGCTCATTCCATCAAAACTGCCTCCATTAATGACGTGCATAGTAGAAACCACATTCTAAGCCACTTCTCCAAACTTCCGAAATTATGTGATGCACGCAAGTTGTTTGAGGAAATTCACCTTAAAGGCGTCTGCACTTGGACAATTCTATTGTCGGGTTATGTCCGGAACGGTTTTTACACAAGAGTGTTGGACTTCTTCAGAAAAAAACTACTGGACACTGTTTGTCCGAATCGTTTCACTTTATCTAGTGTTTTTGAGTCTTGTTCTAGTTTGTGTGATGTTAGAAATGGTAAAGAGATTTATGGGTGGATTTTTAGAAATGGTATTGAGTTAGATGTTGTATTAGGGAATTCAATTCTTGATTTTTATGTCAAGTGTGGGGAGTTTGATTATGCTGAAAGAGTATTTGAGCTCATGGAAGAAAGAGATACTGTTTCTTTGAATGTATTGATTGGAGGGTTTTTGTGTAATGGAGATGTGGAAAGGTTTCTTCATTTGTTTTACATTTTGGAGAATAAAGATGTTTCGTGTTGGAATACGATTGTAGATGAGTTAATGAAAAATGGGTTTGAAAGGTTTGCATTGGAGATGGTTTATAGGATGGTGGATGATGGATTGAAGTTGAATTCATTTAGTTTTGTAATAGCTCTGAGTTTGGTTTCTTGTTTATTTAGTTTGGAACTAGGTAAGCAGATTCATGGTCAGGTTATGAGACTTGGAATTGGTGACAATGTTTGTCAGAAATTCCATTTTTGACATGTATTGCAAATGCGGGAAAATGAAAGACGCAGCTGCTGTTTTTAGAAAAATGCCTCTGCGTAGTCGTTCCAATGATTCAACTGCGGAAATTGTTTCTTGGAGCTCTATGGTTTCTGGTTATGTTCAGAATGGCGATTATGAAGCTGCTTTACCCACATTTAGCTCTACGATTCGTGAACGCATTGGGGTGGATAAATTTACTCTCTCAATCATCATCAAGGTTTGTGCTAATATGGGAAACTTGGAACTAGGCAAACAGATTCATGGAAACATTCAGAAAGTTAGGCACAAAGTTGATATTCTCTTAGCTTCCTCACTAATTGACATGTATGCTAAGTGTGGAAGCTTAAATGATGCTATATGATTTTCAAACAAGCTGATAATAGGCAGTTGTTCTCTGGACTTCAATGATCTTTTGCTATGCTCGGCATGGACAAGGGAGAAAAGCTGTCAAACTCTTCGAAAGCATGATGAATTAGGGAATTGTACCAAATGAGATCACGTTTGTCGGTGTTTTAACCGCATGCAGCCATGGAGGCCTAGTTGATGAAGGCTGCAAATATTTTGAGTTGATGCAACAAGTTTATGGTATCAAGCCTGAGGCGGAGCACTACACCTGTATGGTAGACCTTTATGGTCGAGCTGGTCGCTTGGATGAAACAAAGGAGTTCATTTATGAAAATGGTATCTTTCATCTAATTACAGTGTGGAAGCCAGTTGCACAAAAATGTTCAGATGGGGAAGTGGGTCTCTGAAAGAATACTGGAGCTCGAACCATCTGATGCAGGATCGTACATTCTGATGTCAAACATGTTAGCTACAGATCGTAGTTGGGAGGACACAGCTGAAATGAGGAACATGATTCAACAAAGGAAAGTTGAAAAAGTCCCGGGTCAATCTTGGATTTAGCTAAACAACAAGGTATGTGTTTTGCTCTTTAGGAATATTGAAGGAAATTGGAGACTCGTCTGATGCAAAGCCAGCAACGCGAGATGTGGTAAAAGAAGGTGAATTCTTTTTGGTTTCCACAGAGAGAAGCTTGCCATTGTTTATGATATCATTAGAACCCCACCTGGAACACAAATCCATGTTATGAAAAACCTCTGTGATTGCGCAGATTGTCATAACATCATCATGTTTCTGAGCTTTAGGTAGGGAAAAAATTGTACGATATAGTCGTCGTCATTCTATGGATGGAAGTTGTTATTGTGGAGAGTAATGGCGAGCAAAGGCAAGATCTTCTTGGGTACATGATATTGCAGATCATCAGCTCTTTAGCAGGGTGATTATTTGCTTTCAGTTTTTGCAGATCCGAAGCTCTAACAATCCGACAAATCCCGGGTAAAGGAGACTGATTATCACGCAGTCATTTGAAACCTGAAGTTCTCTGGCCGATACTCGGTACACAATACTCTCAACTAAAAATTCAGGTATTTATAAAACTTTGGTGACTTCAGATCTACAGTTCTTATTAGTAATTGTGGGTCAGGAATCACCTTAAGGACTAAGTCTAATGATTGAATGAACCATTTTCATAGCTTGTAAGTAACATATCAGAAAAGATAATGCTAATGAATACGCGACTTGGATTCTCATTTCTTGCAGGTTTCGAGTTTTCATCAAGAACAACACTCCATCAAATCTCAAAGACACGGACGCGTAAAAATTGTATGCCTTCTTCCATTTATTTTCAAACCCAATCACGTTACTAAGAACTTCAGTTTTCAATATCATAAAGCAATTGGTGTCTGAGCAGACGTTTAAATCAATGACCCCACACTTGATGTGAAAGGTAGATTATTCCTTAACCTCTGTTAAGTACAGGATTGAATGTATTCCAATCACTTCATGACTCTCCAACCCAATAACTTTATCACACTCTCCTACCCAATATGATGTAAGAATTTGTTTTGTGTCGTGTTAGTTTTCATTAAAAGTTAGAATTTCAGTGTAACCCAAAAATCTATTTTAAAAAAAGATTCACGTCAGCATTTTACTAAAATAAAAATATCCAGAACCAACAATAGAATTACCGTTAAGATGATCTATGTCGTTGATCACTTTAGATCAACGACTAAGATCCTTCAATTTATAAAAAAATACTAATGGAGTCGAACCCGAAACCAAGTTAGATTCTCCAATGAGGGTCAAACCCTTTTCTTTGGGTTCAACTCGCCTTAGAGATGGTCTAAGAGCTTCCCAATGCAGTTTTCCTTTGCTGTGGTTTTCCACCTCAGGTTAAATGGCTAACTTTTGAGTACCTATAAATCTTTTCCTGGTAAATAATATTTTGTTAAGATGAGATTGAAGAAAACACAGCAGACTACACTTTATTTTCTGGTAGAATGCTTAAGAGTGGCTTGAAAAACAATACTAGAATTACACTTTGATCTTCCTTTTTATCTATTATTATATTTATTTCGACTCACCAGACCAGCCTAATTTGATGCCTTAGTTGGGAACTTTTTATTTTTCCTAAATTGTGCAAAGTTATATTATTCTCCCAACAAATAAGTTTATTCTGATTCCAACCTATAATCATGCTTTTCCTTCTTCAAATTCAAGAAATATTGACTCTAAATTACAACACCAACATCGCTTCCAATGCACTGCTTAAAGTTTGGCATGGCTGGAGTCCAAATTACGTCAACTAATTAAAGATCTAACAAAAACACTCTCTCTTTAATTCCATATCCCAAATGCATTCATTCCTTATGTTTAGGTTAAACTTCACAATTAGGCCTCTTAATGTCACCTTCAAACATCCCATTAATGTTAAAATCCCTCTCCCTATCTCCAACCAACCTACTCATACTCACCTTGACCTTTTATACGTCAAATGATAGTAGCTTCATTCCAAAGCCATGGCTACCTTCATATAATATATCAGAAACTATACCAGTTATAGGGTTGTATTTCCTCAACCACCCTACTCTCATTCTTCCTATATTCTTGTTTGTTGATGAGAAGAACATGAGAGATCGAATGGAAAGGCTTGTTCTTCTTCCTTTCTCTATTGGTTGTGTTTCTGAATCGAGTGTGGCCATTGCCTTACCTCACCCTCCTCATAAGAATCCACTTCCTTCTCATCATGCATCTCCAATAAGTCCCGTCTCTTGCTCTTATAATTATTATGTTGTGTTGTTTCGTTTTGTCTTGGTTGATTACTTGTTCTTATTATCATAGTTTGTTTGTGTTTTCTTGTGAAGGAAAAAGAGAAGAAGACGAGGAAAGTTCGTCGAGTACAGAAAGTATGAAGAATGGATTCAAGTTTCTTGCGCTTCCTAAGCCTAATATATCCGATCGGTTTCACAGGCTTGTCAGGAATATCAAGACCATCACTCAGTTATTTGGTATACGTTTATCCAACTAAACATAGATAAAAAAACCAACTGAACATATAGAAACTAAAAATCGGCAAGGAGGCGGTGCATGCTCGACAAGAGGGTGACTGCCCCTCCTTTGTTTCCGTCTCTAACAATATATATACGACTTGTTCTGCATGTTGTACATAGAAAAGCTGTAGGAATTTCCTGTTAATTAACTTATTGTTTGTTGGAATTCATAATTTTGCAGAGTACAAAGATGAAATGGAAGAAGTGGAGATGGAAATGGAAATAGGGTTGCCAACAGATGTGAAACATGTGACACACATAGGGTTGGATGGAACTTCAAACAACAATCCAATTCAAGGATGGGATAATCTTATTCCTCCTGAGTTGCTATCTCTTCATCAACCATGTCCATTTACGCAGTTTGAGATCAGTTCTCAGCCTTCATCATCTCAGAACACACCTTCTCCTTCAAAAGTTGCACTTGCTTCCACTACTTAATCATTCTCTCCCTTCCATTAACATGCAGCATATGCAATTTCCAAAAATCATTGTGTGGCATTCAGGTTTTCGTTTCAAATGTTGCATTTGTAGTT
Organism: Breynia disticha f. nivosa; assembly: GCA_948193385.1. Taxonomy (NCBI): domain Eukaryota; kingdom Viridiplantae; phylum Streptophyta; class Magnoliopsida; order Malpighiales; family Phyllanthaceae; genus Breynia; species Breynia disticha. Next base: position 16,815 of record CANYCX010060457.1, read on the forward strand.
AATTATATATATGGAACATCAGATGTATATTCTGTATGGAAATCATGCAACTATGTACTGCAGAAGGTGCTTTTTATTTCCTCATGTCGAACTTCCTTCCATGATCTCTTTTAATTGTGTATCACTTTCTTCAACGCAATGTTATCAAAATCGAACCGGTAATTAGGTGCGTAACAAAATCATAAAAAGGGAAAAAAGATAGAAGGTAGGAAAGTGGATTTAATCCAAAGTAGTCGCAGTCCTGACCAATTCAAATACACTGACGGTATGCGACTAATTGGTCAAAATAAGACTAAAATTAATTTAACTGCTAATTCTGTAAAATTAATTTGTTTTAAAATACCCGCTTTTTCAACATGACAGTGGACACTTATTCGAGAACGGATAAAATATTAATATTTAACAAAAAAATTAATGTGAGAAGCTTCCAGAAGCAGCTGATTAGTCAGAATTAGGATGTGATTAATTTGAAAAGCAAAAATTAATTATGTTAAACAAAAAATTAAGTGATGTGATTAGGAAAACCGTCAAAGGAATACAGCAGCCTTTGAAAACCAGAATCTGTCGTGAGAGAACATTCTACGAATCCGGACCCACCGCCACGTCACTTCCTTCTAAAACGCAGAAATTTCTGTAACCAAACGGCATCGTACCAACTAAAATCTCGTTGCCGCTTCTTCTTCATATATTTGGATTTGGAACCAAAATCTCTACTCACAAAAGACTCCTTTTCCTTCCACAATTCTGCTATTCCTTTCCTCTATATACTTTCTCCACCCAAACAACATGGACTTAAACGCTAATTCACCTCCTTTTCTCTGACTTCTTCTGCGTTTTCTCCTTTCTCCTTTTTGTTTTCATTTAAAGAAGCTCATTTTCAAATGGGGATTTTAGTCGAAGAGAATGGCGAAGTTTTGGAACCGCCTACTAATTTTTCAATGGTTGAAGATGGAATTTACAGATCTGGCCTTCCTCTCGCCAAAAATTTCCCCTTTTTGGAATCTTTGAATCTTCGATCGATCATGTACTTTTTTTTTCTTTTTCTTTTTTTAGTTTTGATTAAATATGTCTTTTTTGGTCGAAATTGAATTGTTCTTTTTGTTGTTTTAAGTAAGAATTAATTGTTTTCTTTAAATGGGTAAATTTATTGGTGTGATTGATGCGTTTATTTTGATTAAAGATGTCCTTTTGAGATTCCAGTTAGATTTTTTTTAAAAAAAATATTTCTAGTAAAGTCTGTGAAAGTAACTTTTTTTTATTTATAATTATGTTTTTGTCTACTGAAAATTGAATGTGATGCAGATACTTATGTCCGGAGGCTTATCCAGAAGAGAACATGGAGTTTCTTCGAGCTAATAACATCAAGCTTTTCCAATTCGGAATTGAAGGAAAAACGGTGATTTTATTTACGTTTGTGTTTTCGTTGTTCAATTCTCTGATTGGTCATTTAGAATTTATAAATTTCTAAATTTGAAATAAAAAAATTGTTGTTGTCTTCATTGGGATGAATTTTTTTTTTGTTTCAGCTTGATAAAGTTTACGGAACTGTCATTGTCTGTTTATCAAAACACCCTTAAAGTAGTATGGAATGTTTGACCGATCACAAATTCACAATTTTATTTATTTATTTTTTTTGAAATTGCAGGATTTTTCTGCTATCCCGAGGAATTCAATCAGGGAAGCTCTGAAAGTCTTGATTGGTACTCACTTTTACGAATTTGAAAGTCCTGATTTGTAGCAGGGAATTAGTTCTTATGTTTATATTACTTTACTTATATTTGTAATCTTAAAGATTTTATTTGGTGTTTCCAGATGTGAGGAATCATCCAGTTTTGATTCACTGCAAACGTGGAAAGGTAGGGCTTTATGTTTAGTTGCTGTTTTTAGTTTGTGTGCTGTATTTAGAGGCTTGCTTATTCTTGATCCTTGAAAATGTTGCCATGAGAATATACTGTTGAATCTTAAGTGATGCATACTGCTTCTTGTTTGTTTTGAAATTTCATTAACCACTAATGGATATTTGACATGATTTGGTGGGACATTAGTGGTGTTTATTTTCCCGACTGCTGATAAGTTGATTATTGGAATCTTACATTTGCCTGCTTTCCGGCTTTCTTTGGGTATTAGTATCCACTAGTTTCTCCTTTTTTGTTTTAATAACTCCATATTACCTCAAGTGGATGAAAAAGTGGGTGAAGGGTCCATAGAGTCAGTCTTTGATCCTGTACTTTTGTCGCAAAAAGAGTTGTTTTTTGCTTTTATAGTGTTTGGCTACCTTTTCTTTTTCTGAAGGGTTAAACGTCTTTTATTTGTTCTTCTTGGTGATTAATTATTGATGTAAACGGATTACGTCATATAGTCTATGACTATGACTAAACCTTCTTTCTTGATATGCAATCAAATAGTTTTTTATTTTACAAGTTGCTTTGAATCTATGGAAGAATGTTCTGACCTAGTGTTTTCTCGAACGCAGCATCGGACTGGTTCGCTGGTAGGTTGCTTCAGAAAACTTCAGAATTGGTGCATATCCTCAGTGTTTGAAGAATACCAACGATTTGCAGGGGTGAAATCAAGAAGCAGTGACATGAGTTTCATAGAGAAGTTTGAGGAGAAAAGCGTGAGGGAGTGCCTGTATAGCCTAATCTATCACTATACAGGATACGGTTCAAACAAGAGGCGTTTGGTTTACAGGGAGGAGAATATGAAGGCGCCTCAAATCAAGTCAGTATAGATAAAAGATGGTTTGAAGGATCCATATTTTTAGCTTGGCTCCTCCTCCTCATCACTACTTAGTGCTTGGTTTTTTTCTTATCACATTGCTTGGTTTCATGATTTGTTTTAGTAATTAGTATGCGGCTTCTTTCATTGCCATGTTGGTTTATACTCTTCATTGTTTGTCCCATTTCGTTAGTGTTTCAATCAAAGCACTCTGAGGGCTCCTATAAGCAACTGTATACTGTCATTAAAGATGTCTTTGCTGTTTATTTTCACACAACTTTGTTGCAGTTTCTTTGGCATTACATCATTTTGTACTGAGCAAGTGGCATTGCTGTTTGAATCCACAAGGTTCTTCTTAAAGACACGAAGCTTAGGGATGGGATGGCCCCAATCTCAATATGGTTGAAATCACATGATGATTCCATTTTACACTTTATTACATTGATTTTTAATATGAGAACTGCTTCTTATTTTAATAGTTATATAAAATTAGATTTATTTTTAATCGTATATAACAATTATAACTGTTTATCTTACTGAGTTTTTAATTTATGAAGACTTGTAATTGAAAATTCCGTCTTTATCACTCTTTCATACGTAACTATCGATCGGATTTTTAATACTCTTATCATCTTAGGTAGTATTTGTTAAATTAATGTTTGTAAGATAGAGATAGATAATTTTCAATCAAGACAGAAAATGCTTAAAATAAAGTTGGAATGCATTCTAAAAATATTTTTCAAGTCTTTGTTAATTTTACTGGGATGAAGAGAGAATAAAAAACACATGGGATGACACATGAGATATTTATCTTAACTTATTGTCAAAATACATATGTAATCAGTTGACTTTTATATGAGAATTTAACCAAAAAAAATTAAAATATTGGAATAGACATTTTTTATCTCATCTTAAAAAATATGGTAAAATTCTATGGGATTTGAAGTCCTAGAAGACCATCCACAACGAAATTTGCAACTATGTGGTGCAAAATTTAAACGGGATTTTTATATGGTTTATTATACTACATATGAAAATTAATTAAAATAATTGAGGATATTAATATGTATTTTTTAATAAAATATACAATATAAACTTAAAAAAATATTAAATAAAAAATAAGATAAGAAATTTGTATATTATAATTAAAAAATTAATTAAGTAATAATTCCCAACTAAAACACTAAGTCAATTTGGGCCAAAGGGAAACTCTGAAGCAGACCTAATCATATACAGCTTTGAACTCTCAAACATACCTAACAAAGCCCCACTCCTCCCTTCTCTATAAGTACCCTCAAAGATTCGTTCTTTCTCCTCCAATCACCAATCCACTAACAAAAAGCCAATAAAGCATATCCCAATCCATTAGGTTTTCACCATGACCGGAAAAGCCAAGCCTAAGAAGCACACTGCCAAAGAAATCGCCGCCAAAATCGACGCCGCAACCACCAACCGCGGCGGCGGAAAAGCCGGCGTATCTGACCGGAAAGGCGAGGAGAAAGGTGGACACGCCAAATATGAGTGCCCGCTCTGTAAAACCACGGCGCCTGATGTTAAATCTATGCAGATCCATCACGACTCGAAACACCCTAAGATTCCTTTCGACGAGACTAAGCTTGTGAATAAACATGCTTCTGTTGCTGCTGATACTTCTAAGCAGAAGCCTGGTGTTAGAGGGAGTCTTAAGAAGTGAAAGATTGCATCTTTGTGGGTTGCTTAAGGGAAGATTTGAGCTTTATGGGAAAGATTAGAGCTATTTAGGGTTTCGAAGGGAAAGATTGAAGCTTTAAGGGATTCGGTTATCTTGGGTTTTTGGGTTTGGTGATGTATTGGGTTGTGGGCTGTTATGGAGTTTAATGTATACGAGATGTTATGGATATTGTTATAATGGTGATAATTATTGTTATTTTCTTCAAGTTTTGTGCTAAAGTATGTTGACCTTAGTTTTTTTGTTGTGTAGTTTTTTTTTGGTTTTGAATGGTTGTGATTACTGTTGTGTTGGTTATAGTTTTGTATTTTGGTTTGTTGGTGATGATTGTGTTTTTGTGAAATAATTGTTGTTTTCATGCTTTCGAGGGCGAGATGGATTGAGCTTGATTGTTTATTTGTCAATTAAGGGTAAGTTGAATTGGAATTAGTTTATATTTTTGTTGATTAATTGTTATGTGAGGTTGTTGCTATTCATTGTGAGCTAGTGTTCTTCTGTTTCTGGTGTTTGCTTACATTTTTTTTCCAGAAGACATAACTTATGTTCATGAATTCATTCTTGCTGGAGACTTGGTTGAGATGGTGTGATATCCCATTACTGATTGATCTCTTCCTGTATTGTGTTCATAGTGATTGACCAACTGAATAGGAAGAACAGATCCTCAGGGCAATACTTAGACAATCATTGATCAATAAAAGCTTGATTTCACCTTCAATCTTTGCTATGAAAAAGTTAGAAGCATATATAACGAGTAACTTCATACAGAAGATCCTTTTGATGTCATTCACAAATAAATACAAATACTTACAATCACAATAACAAAAGAGGCATACTGATAATTACAAGTACTTCTATAAGAAACTGTTGCGATTCTTGACTGCTGATCTCTGTAACGAACATGGATGCAAGAGAAAAAAATATAATAGCAAATATGCCAGAGATGTCCGCTCTGTCTATCTATAAATCTTTTGTTTCTATATACCTGTTCTGTTTTGGTTCCTTTTGTTTCTCTGACTCTCTTTCAATCAAAACTGCTTTAGGATGAAAAATTTCCTCTGATTTGGTGATATATGGATGATGCAGATGATGAAGATGCGTTGAGGTGATCAATACCAGAGATGCCATGCTCATAACTGCTATCTTCCTTTTCCTCCTGCTTAGGCCTGATCAACTGCTGCCCTGGTAAGAAGCCCTGAACTTGACCTATTGAATTGCCGTTACTGAAATCTGCACTGGCCAATGGAAAACTTGGAGAAGTGTGAAAACTTGTTGGAAATGAAAATTGGAACTCTGGAACAAGTGAGGAATTGAACCCAAAAGAGCCGTATGCCATCGTGTTCGGCATGGAAGGAAACTTCATTGGATAAATAGAGGAAGTTCCAAGCTTCATATCACTGGTGAAATTTCCAGGAAAATTGGTACCAAAGTAGTCACTTTGAAACACTGGTTTTCTATCAAACCCAGGAATAAAATCTTGAAGTTGTATTTCAGGGTTTGGCACAGTGGTGTTCCTGGCTAGAGCAAGAGGAGGCTGTTGATTAGCAGTAGCCTGGTGTAGATTAACACTAGTATTTACATTAGTGCCGTTTCGGGCAGCCGGAACATCGTGATTGTGCTTCCCTTCATATGTTGTGATCACATACTTCAAATTGTGGGAAGCTCTCTCCACATGTTTCCGTACTGAACAGCCTGCACTTGTGCATTTGTAGTAGCTCCTGTGAAAGCAAAAAAGATGCTATCAATAGACTGGCTTAGAAGATCACAATTAGTGATCCGATCCACCATACAGAAAGATCAAATGGAAAATGTAGCATGAACACATTAAACAGTTTAAAACCACAAACCTTGGATTCGGATTTCCCTTAACGACCTTTTGGCCATACTTTCTCCAGCGGTACCCATCGTCAAGTATATCAACGTCGCTCTCTATTTGCACGACTACTCTTGGTTCGCGAATAGCTCTTGATACCAAATTTGATTCCAGATAACAGCTCTCAATCTTCCTGAAAAGAAAATTTTGTTAGAACATAATTTTGTTGTTTGTCTGAAAATCCACTGTAAAGACGAACCTTCTTTTCGAATCGGATTCCTCATCATTGGCGTCAGCTCCGGGTGAAACACTTCCAAGAGTTGCCCGTTCCTCGTCATCATCATCACAACTAGCAAGGGTGGAATAAAGCTCTTGAGTCTCAGCAGATTCAAATGTTCCCACAGATCTTCCTTGGGTGGTTGATAGCAAATCTGATAAATCAGTTACCACAGATGCAGAAGACGTCCTCTCGAGGCCATCTGCCCTCCCTAAATCCATATCTTTCCAAGCTAATCCACCTTCCACTTTGACACTGTTTCCATTGCCACCATCTGTTTCTGGCACGTCATCTAACGAAGAACTCGACCCAAAAATCGCACGGCGACTAGACTGAGCCTTAGGGTGATTATGAGCGCCTTTGTAGATAATTTCTGTTATTTGTCCGTCATGGGAGCGCTCTATCTTCTTCTTTACTGGACAAGTTGGATGTGTGCACTTATAATAGCTCCTTGGATATTCACTCCCTTTCACCTGTTTCTGTCCATATTTTCTCCAGTTATATCCGTCTTCTGAAGTCCTTCCATTTCCGGTTGTCTGATACATCCCACTATGTTCTTCCACAGTATGATGTGAAACCCTATTGTTTCCATTGACTTGTTCCATCGGGAGAGAAGGTTGATTACTAGCCACATCAGAACAAGGCATTTGTACATCATTGAGGTTAGGATCTGTGTCCATTGCAATGGAAACTTCAGCATCAGTAGCCAACTCCTTGATGCAGCTCTTCGCGTCATCTTTCTTGCACAAATCTGTCGGGAATTCGAAATCCATCAACTGCTCCTTCGACGCAGGATCCTGAAAATATAACTCCATCATAGAATTAATAACAATATCCCCCAGATCAACCTAAAATCAATGATAAACCAAACACGAACTTCACTAACTAAAGCTGTGTTAAACACCTGATTCTCGATGGAAGAAAATCCAATCAATGAATCAGAACTCGCATTTAGCTTCCTTTTCGAAGGTTGTTCTACAAACATAGCATTCACCACTGCATTCTCGAAATCAAAAAATTCCGGCGGAAATGTTCCGGTGGTCGGCGAAATCTGCCACAAAGCAAACTCACACAAGAAAAACCATCAAAATCAAATACTATTGAATATCACACATCTACCAATGTCTATAAAAAAAAAATCAAAACTTCAATACAACACACCCAAAATTAGCTCACAAATGAATCTTTAAAGTGTAAACCTGGTAATCAACATAAGTTTTAAAACATCACACAGCTAAAAATTAGCACAAACATCCAACCTTTAGCATAAAACACCCAAAACAATTGGCACAAAAACTGAAGTTTCAATATGACAGACCTAAAACTATTAAGCTTCAAAACAATTCCACAAAAAACTTAAAAAAAAAAATCGGAACTTTAACATAACACACCAAACAATTATCATAAAATTTGAAGCTTTAAAATTAAAATCGAAACTTTAAAAGTGCAAACCTGGGAATTGGGCAAAAAAATAGGAGAATCAAGTAATGCAGTGGGACTAATTCCAGGAGGAATAGTAATACAAGGTGAGCGAGACGTCGTTCTATCTGGTGAAACCATTGGGCTTGTTGTGCGAAAACGCGCCGTATTGATGCTCTCCGCATTGAACCCACATTTTGCAGCTCTTCTCTCCGCAATACTGCGACGCATTGAGGATGATTCGTGGTTGTTTTGAGAACTTAGGGTTTCACAATTGTTGTTTTCGCTGACCATTTTTTGAGAAGATAGTACTACTGTTACTGGGTTCTCATTTCTCGATGAAAGAAAGTGAATTGAAGTGAGCTTTTGCTTTGTTAAGAAGTGAAAATTGAGTGAGTGATGTGACCTATTTATTTCTCAATCATGAGTTTGATTAAATAAGGAAAGTAATCAAAAGCGTTTACTGTAATTAATTGGCATTAATCACTAAGAAGCAGTATATGTCAAGAAGAACTGCAACAACCAAGAGAATGAATACTTTGCCTTCCATGAATTCACAACTTTTGACCAACAAATTAGAGAATGAGGAGGCAGTTTTTGATATTTGTTGTTGGAGATTGGATTTGAAAATTCAGTACTAGAAAGGAGGATCCAGGTACGGTATTTAGTTACTATATTACATTAAGGGACGCCACAAATCTTGACAAGAGGTTAGATTGTGTGAAATTAATTTTTACGTATTAAACTAATTCTCATGTGATTAATTTAATCCTCGTGATTATTTGTAATCCACATCTTTAAACTGCATTAGAGATTTTCTTGCTTCCTTTTCACCAATTTTTCTTGCTTTCTTCACACAAGTTGTGCTTTTGTTGCCATGCGTCTTCCCATTTCAAGAGAGTATCAATCGAACCGTATCCTGAAATTCCACTTTGTAGGATTGTACGTAAGGCTGTTGATTCGCTTTAGACGTATCGTAATCGTGTCGTACTATTTTTTATCGGATATCATAATTTGTAACATTGATTTTCTGTCATTTGTGTCTGAGTTACCATGTATGCTCGCAAATCGTGTAGAAAAATGACGGCTCTCCTTTGTATGATGGCATGAATCTCGAGAATAGAGAAGGCCAATTTCACTTTTAGAACAAGGTGCTGTTACTTGATATGTTTCTGAAACAGTGAAAAGAATTACAGAAAATGATAAGAACAGAAACTGGTTGCTAGGAACGACAGACATGAAACTTTACTTTACACCAGCACCGACCCATTGCAGGATCTGTTGTCATATTCCTGGGGAGTTTCAACCAAATAACATATTCATTTCACAAAGATACCTTTACCAAGTCATGTTTTTCAGAAAATTGATTGACAGAAAATAGACAGCAAAGAGTTACAGTCTGCAGCTTTGATTGGCAAGAGCCAATTCAGCAAAATATTTGAAAGTCGTCAATACAAGACAATAAAGAAGAGCAAAAGGCTCCAGTTGTATAGTTTCTACTTCTGATAAACAGAGATGCAGAGCTTCATTCTAACACACTCGGATTGATTCTGTCTAAGTTATAAACTTGGCTGCCAACAGAAAGGTGTCCAAAATAAAGCTTACTGGCTAGTGATAGCACTGCTCGAAAATAATGGCTGGTCATCAGAATTGGTATAACTTAAACAGATAACTCTGATCGAGAAATCAGGATTCCATCGGTGTCTGCGTAAAGCCACTCTCCGTCGCAGATTCTAGTCCCACCAATAGTTATCGGAACATGCTTCTCTCCGATCCCTTTTTTGTTGGCTTTCATAGGATGCGGAGCCAGAGCTCGTACCCCAATATCGCAACCATTTATCTCATCAGCATCCCTTATGCAGCCATTCACCACTATTCCTGCCCAACCATTGTTCTGTGCTTGCACAACTGGATTACCTCCCAAGATTGCACACCTTAAACTACCACCTCCATCTACAACAAGAACCCTGCCGTTACCCTTCTCCTCAAGAAACTCGCGAATCAAAACATTGTCTTCGAAAACCTTAAGAGTTACAATCGGACCAGAAAATACTTGTCGCCGGCCATAAATTTTAAAAATTGGTTGAACTGCTCTAAGCTCGCCGCTGACTATTAGTTGTGGGTTTGCATCACAAACTTCAGCAGTTGTGACCAAAGCCATCTTTTCAACACTTTAGCAAAAAAAAACATACAATCTATCAGACTCAACAAGCCAGACTACACATTAGACCAAAACAAGGTGAAGTTCATATTCAAGAAACAGGTGAATAGCAACATTAGTTTTGCAATTGAAACTTGCCAAAAGGAGCTACTAAAAACACTAATTGCTACTTGTAAGGTTAAGCGCATGATTGGTTTCAGAAAACACTCCTATTGAACAATTCCCAAAGAAATATGACTCAAAATTCTAGAATTGATACACAAATGTTGCAAGTATAAATCTAACATATACTCCATTATACATGAATCACAAATAAGATATAACAGCTAATAAAAGAGTGAAATGATTGAAAGATCTAACCTTTTCTACTCAAACAA
>CANYCX010060463.1:0-28108 GCA_948193385.1 Breynia disticha f. nivosa
TGCTTAACCTTCACATGTTTCATTTTTGGTAAACCTCCTATCAACCATTAACTTCCTATCTTTACCATACTAAAGTAATGTACTATTTTTCCTTCTACTGAAATTTTATCTAACAGATTTGAATAATACTACAAGTAATTATACTTAATGAAATTAAGCATAAAAATTTGCAATACACGTAAATTTGTAAGTGTAAGTACACTTACCTCTTGTCCAAGCAATTTTTCCCAATAACACAGCCTAAAATTCCTTCCAAGAATCTCACAAATCTCCTGTATGTCAATTTACAACATACTAAAATTTATTAATGTTCATTGAAGAGTTTATTCCAACACTTTCACTCCATATCAACCAATTGTCAACTATATGTAAACTTTAGATCCACGCCATTTTAATCCAACTTTTCATGCATAAAATCATCTCCACATAATTCCATACTTTCCAGCAACATAATACATAAGTTCCAGCAATTATGTACATATTTTACTTCACCAAAATCCAACAATATACTCCAAATCAACCATATGTAAACCAAAAATAAACCTTAACCATACCTTGATTTTGGATGACTTTTCTCCAGCATTTTTCCACCAAAATCTCCAGAATTTTCTCCAGATCTACTCTCCTTCTCCAACCTCACTTTCTGAACATTTCCAACTCATTTTCTGGAGAGAAAACGTCCTTTAATAACATGATTGATCTACTTTTCCATAAAGCACAAAAGTATGTCTCCATTTATTTTTTTCTGATGCATAACAAAGTACGCGGGATGGCTCACAAGTACGCGGTTTCGGAACGACTCTGCGTTCTCTAGTTCTACTCCGCGTATTGCCACGTCATCCGTAATTTCTCATTTTTCTTAATTTATTTTTATATAAACCTTAAATCAACCTTATATCAACCATATTTTATTATTATTATTTCAATAATTTAGTGTTATTTATCGATGAAAAATTTTCAGAATGTTACAATTGTGGTGGATGAGAGGAAGCAGAAAGTAGAGTATGAAGGACTACCTATGATTTGGTATGACTGTGGTAAAGTTGGACATATCAAGTGTAATTGTCCTCTTAGCCAACCACCACCACTTACTACCCAGCCTACAAGTGAAGGTCCAAGAGGAGGACATGCTGAAGCTGAGACAGTTAGTGAGGAAGAGCAAAGTTTTGGCCCATGGATGCAAGTAAGGCCAAGAGGGAGAAGACAAGCGAAGAGAATTGAAAGCCCTGCTCCTGGGATAAATCAGCAAGCAAACAAAAGCAACATGGGAGCATTACCTCACCAGGGATCCCGTTTCACTGTGTTAGAACAAAAGTCGATTGCATCAAGTCAGTCAAAGTCAGAAGCTTCGGGTGAAGAGGGGAAGATTGAAGCAGCCCAAGAAAAATCCAAGAAGGCCCCTATTGTGGTGTTAGGAAGACAAAAACTCACTAAACCGCCTCCGAGGGAACAAACCAGGGAGAATCCCTTACCTCAAATAGACCTTTTCGTCTCAAAAGTTACACATCCAAAGAGTAAACAACAGGTATCTCATATGGCAGCCTTCTCTAGCCAACCCCTCAGGGAGAACAGAAATCCCAATATGCCTAATCATGGTGAAATGAAGGCTGGCACTATGACTCAGCCTTTGCCACAACCAGTTAAAAATACCTCTCTTGACCCAGACAAGCATAAAGTTGTCACCTTTCGAGATTTGGTAAACTGGGGAGCGAAGACGTCGAGATCAAATAAAGGGAAAGGGAATCAAACTGACAAAGGAAGTGCAACATCTAAGGTTTCTCCCAATCTTAAAGTGAAGAAGGGTCTTAAGTTAAAAAAGTCCTCAAGTGTCTCTCGCAAAGCATTAGAGGAGGACCTAGCGGAGGCATTGGTTGAGGCTCCTATGCAAGGAGGACAGGGAGAGGTTCATCCGGAAGATGCCCCAATAGAGGAGGACTCTAATCCCTAAAAATTTTATAGTTTACTTTCATACATCTATATATTTTTTATTGATGTCTCAAAATATTTTTGTATGGAATTGTAGGGGTGCAAGGAGCGATAGTTTTCGCAGAGCTATCAAATAGTACATGTGTGAGCATAGGCCTAAGGTTACAGCCTTGTTGGAGCCAAGAATAAGTGGGCCTACAGCTGAAAAGGTTATCAAGGATCTCAACTATCAAAACTCATTTCTAGTGGAAGTTGAGGGATTCAAAGGGGGAATTTGGCTCATGTGGACAGAATACGGAGAAAGTGGAGGTTATCGACTACAATCCTCAATACATACACTTTAAGTATTGGTCCAATCCCATGGAATTTTGTTTCATCACTGTGGTGTATGCAAGTCCTAGGCCACAAGTTAGGAGGCTCATATGGGATCTTCTGGTGTGACATAATATATCGGTGGGTAAAACTCCCTGGGCGATAGTCGGAGATTTCAATGCAAGACTGAGTGCACAAGATAGGAGGGGTGGTGAGAAGTCTGGGGAACCTCCCAGTCTGGACTTCATCAACTGGTTCTCCCAGAGCAACATGTTGGATATTGGATTTCTGGGACCTCAGTATACTTGGTACAAAGGAGAGCTAATGCAACGTATTGATAGAGTGTTCGTAAACCATAATTGGATGAATACATACGAGCAATGTGTTGTTCTACACTTGCCCCGTATTCACTCGGACCACAGAACTTTACTCCTTCGGATGAGCCTATAGAGAAGCAACGAGAAGGTTCGTAGGTTCCAATTCTTGATGCCTTGGGTGACACATCAAAAATTTAAGGAAGTGGTTAAAAGAAGTTGGGAGAAAGGGGCGAATTTTATGGACTCGATTAAAAAATTTCAAGAAGCTCCATCAAAGTGGACTAGGGAGGAGTTTGGGCACATATGAAAAGGAAAAAAGACCCTCTTTACCAGACTGAATGTTATACAAATATCTATTGATAGAAGACCTTCCAGAAGGCTTAAGGAAATTGAAACTGACATCTTGAAGGAGTTGGAAGAGGTGAGCACTCAAGAGGAAATGTTGTGGTTTCAAAAGTCGAGAAGTGAGTGGATAAAGTTCGGAGATTGAAATACTAAGTACTTTCATCACAAAGTTAAAGCCAGGCAACGTAGGAATAAAATTCAAATGCTGAAAGTGGATGGTAGTAATTGGGAATTGGATGAAGAGAAGCTCCGCCAATATGCAATCGATTACTTTTCAGATCTTTATACCTGTGAGGATACAGACATTCTGGTGTTCCCAGTGAAAAACAGGTTTCCTGCTCTATCAGATCAGGATATGATCAATTTGGGAAAGGAGGTCTTGAAGGAGGAAGTAATGGATGCAGTTTTTGGAATGAGCCTGAATAAAGCTGCTGGTAGTGATGGACTATCTGCATACTTTTTCCAATCACAATGGGATATTGTCAGGAAGGATGTGATTCTCCTTGTGCAAACGGTCTTTTCTACAGGAACGTTACCTAGCCAAATCAACACTACCCTCTTGGTCCTTATACCAAAAGTAGAGAACCCAACGAATATCTCTCAATTTTGTCCCATTAGTCTCTGCTCGGTGGCCTACAAAATAATTACTAAGGTGATTGCAAATCGCCTTAAGAAGGTACTGCCGCACCTTGTAGGAGCAAAGCAAACTAGTTTTGTCCCAGCTAGAAACATTACGGATAATATAATCATTGCGCAAGAGGTGGTTCATAGTCTTAGAAGAAAAAGGGTAAGAAATACGTGACTATCAAGATTGATCTTCAGAAGGCATACGAAAAATTGCGTTGGGAATTTACTGAGGATACGCGTAAGGACGTCAACCTTCCTTCAACACGTCTTAAAGTAATCATGGCATGTATTACCTCGTGTTCTATGCAGGTTATGTGGAATGGGAGACCGTCGTCTCCTTTCTGGCCGAGGAGAGGTCTAAGGAAAGGAGACCAGATTTCCCCATACCTATTCATCCTTTGCATTGAGAGACTTGCCCATTTGATCAAAATGAAGGTGGAGAACAAGGAATGGAAGCCGTTGAAGACTTCTAGGTATGGTCCTCCACTATCTCATTTGTTTTTTACTGACGACCTGTTGTTGTTTGCTAGGGCCTCAAGGGATCAAATGGGACTTATAAACAGGGTACTAGAGGAGTTTTGTCTAGTATATGGAGAGTCTGTTAGTAAGGAAAAATCTTTGATCTTCTGCACCAAAAGTGTACCACAACGCGAGGCTAGAATGTTGAGCTTGATTTCTCATTTTGTGTTGAAAGAAGACCTGGGGGTGTATCTAGGGGTTCCACTGCTACACCAACGTATCACTGCCAGGACATACCATAGGGTTTTGGATAGGGTGTTGCTAAGTTTGAACTCTTGAGCTTCTAAGAGCTTGTCCATAGCAGGAAGAACGATGCTTTGTCAAGCAGTTCTATTAGCCATACCCTATTATACGATGCAGACTACCTCCTAGCCAGCCAAGACTGTTCTAGAGATCGAGAAAATATGTAGAAAGTTCTTGTGGGGATGTTCTGAGGAAGGAAAAAGACAAGTTTGGTTGCTTGGAGGAGTTTATGCCAACCCAAAGAGTATGGGGGATTAGGTTTTAGGAACCTGAGGGTGTGCAACGAAGCTTTTATGATTAAACTAGCCTGGCAGGTTATATCTAAAAAAGATGACTTATGGATCCGACTGGTGAAAAGTAAGTACATGAAGGAGGCAAATCATCTCCCGACTCCTACAGGAAGGGTTGAGTGTTCACCCATATGGAAAATCATTTAGAGGGTTTGGGAAACGATGCTGAACGGGGTCAAATGGGTGCTTAATAATGGGAAGAAGGCTAGATTCTGGACGGAGTCTTGACTAGGCGAACATCCTTTGATCCACTTTGCAACGCAAGAAATTACAGAATGCGAACAACAATGGTCAGTGAGTGATTATATCACTAATGGGAACGAGTGGAATGGTACTCTTTTATATGATAAGCTGCCACCCCAGATTCTTGAATTAATTGAGAGTTATATGCCTCCAGTGTCAATGTTGGAAGACGACCAGATTTTTTGGGGCCCGAATACCTCGGGTAATTTCACCCTTAAATTTGCTTATGAAATGATTTCAGAGGACATATGGCAACATAAGAGCAAGAAATGGGACTTAGCTTGGAAGTTCTTAGGCCCCCAAAGTGTTAGAACTTTCCTTTGGCTGGTATTGAGAAGGGCGTTGCTCACTTACGAGACGTGATTCTATAGACATAAGGCCTCTAGTGCGGTTTGCTTAATTTGTAACTATAAGAGTGAATCTATCATCCACGTCCTTAGAGAGTGTAGAGAAGCGCATAGGGTTTGGTTACAAATAGTTCCTGCAAGGAATATAGAGGTTTTCTTCGGAATGAATGAGGAAGATTGGCTAAAGGAAAATCTGAAGAATGATGTAAAAAATCCAGAAGGGATGGAGTGGTCACTCATTTTTGGGATTACATGTTGGTTTTTATGGAAATGGCAGAACTAATTCATCTTCCAGGGTGACATAGTACTCCGAAAAAAGGAGAGAATCATGGCTTTCTTGGTCGAGTTGCAAAGGGCTCGTGGAACTGGGGAAAACCTATGACCGTAGATGAGGCAACTCCGAATGGTGGGGTGGAGACCACCTGAAATGGGAACTTTAAAGATTAATACAGATGGAGCTTTCAGTAGAGTGACTAGCATGGCGGCTTCCGGGAGGTGTGCAGAGATGTACAAGGTAATTGGATTGGTGGCTTCATGATTAATTGTGGACTAAGCAATGTGCAGAATGAAGAATTGTGGGGCGGTTCTTAAAGGACTGGAGTATGCGTTGAACAAGGGGTGGAAAAAAGTTACGATAGAATGTGACAATGCTAGAATTGTCAACTATGTGAATGGTCATAACCATAATTTACAGACGAATGTTGCACTGATTAGGCTAATATAGACTTATCTACAGAGAGAATGGGAAGTCAACATTGTCAAGATTTGGTGGGAAAGAAACACGGTCGCTGATCCACTTGCAAAGAGAGGACTTCGTATTCCAAGAGAAATTCAATATCTAGATATGGTCCCAGTGGAGATAATGCACCTCTTGATCTTTGATAGGAATGGGGAAACTCAGCCAAGATTTGTAATGGTGTAATGTGGCATCTGGCTTCTCCATATATAAAAAAAAGAACTACAACCCACCTCCAATCTCCCTATGCTGTCAACGCCCTTTTTCCTACTTGTTGGTTTTCAGAACCCTAAAACGAAAACACAATCCTCAAAACTCCCTCTTGCCGCCAACTTACCGATCTCTAGCTTGCCACTTAACCGTCTTTAAAACCACCATGAATGGGAAGGAGTTTCGACAGTGACTCAACAGAAAAAGCAAAGAAACGGTGGTGTAATGCAAATTACGGGCTTCGGACCATCGGTGTTGTATTGGGTTTATTGTGACGAGTCGAACGCCACTGGTTTGATAGAGAGGTGGCGAGTTCAGAGCTTGAACTGCAACGATGGTGCGGTGGGAACTCCTGAAACTGGAGAGAAAGATGATCGGAGGAGGTCGGACCAAAGGGCTTTTACTGGATTGATTGTGTGGGGTTGATTGATACAGAAATGGAAGTTGATGATGGCGGTGGCAAAGCTGTGGAAACGCCGGAATAGTGTACCGGACCGATGCTACAGTAACGTGGATGAGGGTTTCCACTATTTAGCACTTTGGTTAATTTTGGGAATTAGGGTTATGAGGGAAATTATTGTTCAATCCCTGATTGTTAGAAAACCACAACTTAAGTCCTTCCCACTTAATTTAGAATAAATTTAATCCTCATTATAGTATGATAAATAATTATATGATTTGAGTGGATTATTTATTTTAATATTCATACTAAAGTAATTTATTAGTCATCAAAGTGGTCAAATTAGAAAGTTTTATGAATATTAAATTTATTTGATTGTAAATAAATTATAGAAAATAATTGTAATTTATATGTATTGTTTATTTCAATATTCATACTAAGGTGATTTGTTAGTTATAAAAGTGGTCAAATTAGAAAGTTTTATGAATATTGAATTTATTGAATTTTAGTTACCTATTATTATGTGATGCTAATGAAATGTTATTAATTTATTGGACTGGGTAAATTGAATTTTTATGCTTATAAAATATTAAGATAATCCAAAGGTTGTCAGTCTATTTTATATGTATAAATATAAATGTGATTAATTGGTATGCTTATTTAGATGTGTTTAGTATATCTAAAGATTGCAAGCATGTCTAAGTATAGTATATTTAATTACCGATTATGTGAATAATTAACATCAATTACTATTGTTGTTTGTTTGCCCAAAGGAAAACTTATAATATACATGAATTATTTATGTGGATTGAATTTGTTTTAGTTTTGAGCATATGATATTTAAGGTTTTTAATTATGTTGCTCTTCATTTGCAAGCTATGTCTATGATTAAGTTTAAAGAGCTTAATTGCACTAAATGGTCTGAATCAGTTTCAATTAGGCATTCTGAATATTGATTAGGCACCTGTGACTGAAAAGCTTGCTGCTCTTATTGTTACTAGCAGCGCTAATGAACGATCTATTCATAAAGTTTAAGAAAGATCGAATAAACTTAGTTTAATGTTTATGTGATTGACTCAGGCGAAAAACATTAAGTTTACAACTCCTAACATTTAGAATGCTAAGAAATTCCTAAAGTATGTAGAGAATATTTCTCAATTAGAAAGTGTTGATAAGTCGCATGCTGAGACATTAATGTTGGAGTTAACCACCAGTGGGTTTGATGGTACTCGTCCTATGCACGATCATGTGACTGAAATGATCAACACTGTAGCAAAGCTGAAGTTCATAGAAATGAAAGTAGGTGAAAAGTTTTTTGTACAATTTATCATTAACTCATTACCTCCTGATTATGGATCATTCCAAAGGAGTTATAATATTGTAAAGGATGAATAGAGTGTGAATTAGTTGCACAGTATGCTTACTTAGGAGGAAACGAGACTTAAGAAATAAGGTAATCGTTCCATAAACCTTATAGGATATAAAGGAGCTAGAAAGAAGCCCTACAAACCTAATGGTAAGGGTGTGCCAAAATCACTTGACGTTAATGGGAATTCTTCAATCCAGAAAAGGAACTTAAAGGTGTGAAATGTCATTTTTGCATAAAGTTTGGACGCTTCTAACGTGATTGTTCAAAGCAAAAGACATGGTTCGAAAGGAAGGGTAAGCTTAATGCTTTTGTATGTTTCGAATCAAATTTCGCAAAAGTTCTTTATAATTTTTAGTGGATTGATTCTGTATGTATCACTTATGTTACTAATGTGATGCAAGGATTCCTTATAACTCAAACCATAAAGCCTAATGAAAAGTTGTGTTTATGGAAAACTGAGTGAAAGCCCTAGTTAAAACTTGATAACCTTTTACATGAATCCTTACTGACCTTGCATCAGAGTATTAAACGTAGTTTGGAAAATGAAAGTGTTGCTTACTTGTGGCATAAACGATGATTAGTAAAGCATGAAATCCTATCAAATTTGGATTTTACTGATCTTGGTATTTGTGTGGGTTGTATTAAAGAAAAACATATCAAACACTCAAATAAGAAAGTTGCCATAAGAAACACACAACTACTAGAAATTTTAAGTACACACCGATATATGTGGCCTTATGATGTTTCATCATTTAATGGAGAAAAATATTTTATTATCTTTATTGTTGATTTTTCACGTTATGACTATGTCTATTTGTTGTATGAGAAATTTCAATCAGTAAATGCTTTAAGAGTATTTGTAAATGAAGTTGAGAAACAATTAGACATAATGGTAAAAAATTATTAGAGATAATAGAGGTAATGAATTTTATGAAATATATGATGAAACTGACCAAAATCTCAGTCCATTTGTTAAGTTCCTTGAAAGTCGAGACATATGTGTGCAATACACAATGCTATAAATACTGCAATGAAATGGTGTTGTAAAAAGGCGTAACCATACTTTAATGAACATGGTTAGGAATATGTTAAGTCTATCTTCTTTACTCTTATATTTGTGGATGTAAGCATTAAAAATAATTGTTTATCTGCTAAATAGGGTTCATAGTAAGGCAGTTCTAAAGACTCATTTTGAACTGTGGACAGGAAGGAAACTCAGTTTAAGGAACATGTATGTTTGAGGTTGTCCAGCAGAAGTATGAATTTATAATCCACATGAAATGAAATTAGAGTCAAGAAAAAATAGTTGATTTTATTGTTTATACAGAAAAGTCTAAAGGATATCAACTTTATGTCCTAACCATAGTAGGAGAATTGTTGAAATTGGAAATGCTAGGTTCATTGAAAGTGACAACGTTAGTAGGAGCATGGCTGAACCACATAAAGTAGAAATTTATGAAGTCAAAGTGAAAATCACTTGTCTGTGACTTATTCTCAAATTTTGGTTCCTGTGAATGTTGTATCTGTAAGTATAGAAAATCAATGCACGCATGATAATGCCCCACATAATGAAGTTGTTAATAATAAACCTGTAGTGAATGAAACACAAGAAGTAACATTGAGAAATTCTCAAAGAGAAAGGAGATCCGTTATTTCAAATGATTATTTGGTTTATCTATAAAAATTGAAAAATGATTTAGGTGTAGATAATGATCCAGTTTCATTTTCACAAGCCATGAAAAATAAAAATTCTAGTGAATGGTTTGATATCATGAAAGAATAAATGAAATTATGAAAACTAATGATATGTAGGCATTATTGTATATGATTAATCTCAAGTTTACATCTTCATCATTCTACATACTAAAACAAAGTTTAACTTCTAACATGGGTTCAATCATTATTGTTGGCTGCAATAATTCCAGAATTAAGTCTAATAAAAAAATGTGAATCATCATCCTCTTTGTTAAAAATAGTGGCCATTGCCGACCAGCATAAGATATATTATCATTATTTTGATGGAGACAGATGTTACAATAATTAAGAGATTTTTGTCACATGTTATCAATAAATTAATATGTTGATACTCTGATGATACAGACTGATAAACTTCTCTGCTGTCTTCTTCCCATATTTTTTTTGCCAATGATGTCCTTTAGTTATTATGCTGCCGACTGCTGGATGGCTGTCTTCTTCCCATCTCTTTCGTTGGAGTGTGGCTATAAATTAACATGTTGAGAGTGAGGAGTGGAAAAGACATCGAGAACGACATAGACGCACAGAAGAGATGGGAAGTACCGGAAATGAAATCTCCTACTCATTTTTCAAAACTCCAGAGATTAAGTTCACTAAACTCTTCATCAACGGAGAGTTCGTTGACTCGATTTCAGGAAAAACTTTTGAGACGATAGATCCAAGAAACAAAGAGGTAATAGCAAAAATTGCAGAGGGAGGTAGAGAAGACGTGGATTTGGCTGTGAAGGCTGCCCGCCATTCTTTTGATAATGGGACATGGCCTCGCATGTCTGGATCTGTATGCATCACTTTTCTATCTTTTCACTTCTCATTGTTTTATTTTAATTTATAATGTTTTACATCTACATCATATTTTAACATATCATACTTTACACTGCGTATAATGCTTTCATTTTTTATTGATTTATTTGTCATTTCTGTGGACCACTCAATGGGCTTTTGATAAATTCAAAGGTAACAAATAACATAAATCACGTAAAATAAAATACTCTAACTACTTAGCGCGGTAGAATGAAGGCGAAATACCTTAAACAATGTCGTTACTAGTTGCCTCTAATTACAACCTGCACAATGAGGAGGAGGTTGATGCACGCGACTTGTTCTATTGTTTTACTGCATCTTATTGAATGAACCATGCGATAAAAACACAGTTTTTATATGGGTTGTCAAAAATTTAAGCGATTAAAATATTAAAAAAACAATAGAATACAACATGAGTTTAAAATTATTCCATCTTGATTTGACTTGTCAATACAAAAAATTGTAGTCATATTAGCTAAATGTGGTCATGGTAATGAAAGATAATCATACAAAAAATTTTGAATAACAAAATCTAGATATATGATAAAATTAAAATAAATTATTTGTGAAGTTCAAATACAAAATTGAGAATACCTAAATTTAGAGCAAAAACATAAAAAACTAGATAGTTCAAAATTTTTAATTTAAAATTTGTATTTACTTATTACTTCATTGAAAATAATTTCAGGCAAGAGGAAAAATTATGATGAAATTTGCAGATCTAGTAGAAGAAAACATAGACGAATTAGCAGCAATAGATGGTGTTGACGCTGGGAAGTTATTTACTCAGAGCAAATATGCAGAGGTTCCTTACGCAGCAAGTCTTCTTCGTTACTATGGTGGAGCAGCAGATAAAATCCATGGAAGTTTATTAAAAATGTCAAGCGAACATCAAGGTTATACCTTGCTTGAACCCATTGGTGTGGTGGGGCTAATAATTCCATGGAACTTCCCAACCCAAATTTTTTTCATGAAAGTTGCGCCAGCTTTAGCTGCTGGTTGCACCATTGTTATCAAACCAGCTGAACAAACACCACTTTCTGCTCTCTTTTATGCTCATCTTGCTAAGCAGGTAACAACATTGTAATAAATTCAATTTTTATTCTCTATTTGTTTATTAATTAAATATTTTTTACATTAGCTTTTTAAAACAATTTTCTTGTGTTGATCAGGCAGGAATTCCTGATGGAGTAATCAATGTTATAACGGGATTTGGACCCACTGCTGGTGGTGCAATTGCTTCTCATATGGACATTGATAAGGTGTGTTTCAGTCATTTAGCTTTTTTTTTTTCACTTCTAATGCAAGATTATATATTTTATTTGATATATTTATTTTTTTTATTGAGAAGTCTAGTTATTTAATGGAGTCATATTTGTAAAGTATTGAAAATGAACATAAAAATTATAAATGTAATTAATATTATTTTATAAGCTCTATGCATTGAAAATATTTTGAATAATATTACATATAGCAAACTAATATAAAAATAACATTGTAGTGTTTTGCTAAATTTATCTATCTTTTCTTTTCATTTTTTACTAAAAAATAAATCTAAAAAAATATTTGAATGCATGAACAACTTGATAAATTTTAGATAGTTTTGTTTTAAGTTATCACCATCGACAATAAGTATCAATCATTTTACATTAGAAAAAAAATATTTTTAATATTAAGTAATTTCAAAACTACTTTTGTAAGAGAAAATAACATGATCATCCACAAATTATAAATAATGCTTATAAGTGTTATATGTATTATCTATACCTATTATGACTAGAATTTCATCTTTATTTATCTAGGTCTCTATATTATATCATTTATACTGTCATATATATATATAATATATATATATATATATATATATTACAATATCAATAATATTACATATGACTTTTATCTCTTCAAATTAATTGAAACCATTACTTAAAGTGCAAGAAAAACCCTAAAAGGCAATTAAATAAAATAAAAAGTTTTAAATAAAAAGTATTTGGGTACTGTACTGTAGGTGAGTTTTACTGGTTCAACGGAAGTTGGACGTTTAATAATGCAAGCAGCAGCAACAAGTAATTTGAAGAAAGTAAGCCTTGAATTAGGAGGCAAATCACCTCTTCTAGTTTTTGATGATGCTGATTTAAATATATCAGCTGATCTTGCACTCCTTGGTGTCTTCTATAATAAGGTAAACACCTCCATTAATCTTTCTTTTCTCTTCTTTTTATCTCATCTAATAATTTAACTGGTATTATTCTTTTTACTCTCCTCAAAACAGTGCTGGACTGAGTATTTTAATTGTTTATTACAAGTAATTTTTTTTAAAGATTCGTGTATTTTTTTGCATATGCCTCGAAGAGAACAGAGTATTTTATGAGAAATTTACATTAGTGATGACTATTTATTTTCATTTACAAAAAAAAATCATTTATTTTTAAACATGTACTTGTAGGGAGAACTTTGTGTGTCCTGTTCACGAATTTATGTTCAAGAGGGAATATACGATGAACTTTTGAAGATAATATCAGAGAAGGCAAAAGAATGGACAGTAGGTGATCCTTTTGACCCTACAAGTCGTGTAGGCCCACAGGTAAATCACAATACTGGAGAAGCAATAGACCAAAACAAACCTCATGTTCTTCACAAAATTTTAGGTTTTAAAGGAATATCAACTGCACATTATTGTTTTTGTTGATTTTAATGAAGTAAAATATTTCATGCAATGCAGATTGACAACAGGCAGTTCGAAAAAATTCTTTCCTATATTCAACATGGGAAAAGAGAAGGAGCCACAGTGCTAACAGGGGGGAAGTCCATAGTCAAGAATGGATATTATATAGAACCCACTATCTTTATTGATGTTAAGGTGAACATAATTTTAAAGTTAGAATTTATCTATTGTTACTGATTTCATTTTAGTTTTGTTGAAATGCATGTTGTTATGAAATTTCAGGAAGACATGAAAATAGCAAAAGAAGAAATATTTGGACCTGTGATGTCTATATTGAAGTTTAAGTAAGAGCATAACTCAACATTCATACTTCTACAATGGAATTTTGTTTCCAATAAAGGTTGATTTTTATGAATTATTTCTTATTTGTTGGTATGGTGATAGGACAATTGACGAGGCAATAATGAAGGCTAACAACACAAGATATGGGCTAGCAGCAACTGTTATGACAAAGAATATAGATGTTGCTAACACAGTGTCGAGATCAATTCGTGCCGGTGTTGTATGGATCAACTGTTTTGGACAGCTTGACGCAGGGACTCCATATGGAGGATATAAGGAAAGTGGGTTCGGAAGAGAACTCGGATTGGAAGCTTTACAAAACTATCTTCAAATGAAGTCTGTCGTAACTCCTATCTACAATTCTCCTTGGTTGTGAGCAATTATTCTTGTGCTTCCTTTTTCAAGTTCTCATCTTGGATGTTTTAATAAGATATAAAGAATAGGTGTGGAGATGTCATGTGTATGTGTGACTTCTGTATGAGACGGGCTTTTTCCATAAACAGTACTCTATATGAAAGAAATTCTCAGTTTGTGTGGAAAAAAAATTAAAATTCCGAGTTTGTGGTGATTTTGAGTCAAAAGGTCAAAAAGAGACACAAATCCGCGTGCACGTGTCATGGAATAGGATATTCCGAGACACGTCGACGCGAAATTGGTATAATCCGCTCCACGTGGCGTTGGAGTAATATGTTCCGCGGCCACATGGAGCGGCACGCAATATTCCGTGCCACGCTGGCGCGGAGTACTATTGTTCCCCACATGGCCTGCAGGTGGACGAGCCTCAGTGTGCGTGCTGTCAACTCTAAAAAAATAGGCTAGTGTCTTTAAATGTTGCGCGTGAATGTATAGTAAGTAGGTTGTTTTTTTAGCTGCTAAGTTCAATAAATAGGCTCCATTCTTGCTACTCATCCTCATTGAACAAAGCAACATTGTTCTTAAAAAATCAAAACAGCAGCTGCTTCTCCCACAAAATAGTTTCAGACATAGTTTGGTTCTTGCATTCACTTGAGCGTGTTGTTATTCTGTCGACTTTGTTTGTTTCAATCTTCATTTCATCTATATTAAAGGTATGTTTTACCAAATTAGTTGTAATTTTTTGCTAATTTTTTTGTATTTTTGAGTGTCTAATTTTATCTTAATCATACAGCATAAGTATTTTTTAGACAAAAATATTTATGTTACTGCTTATTTATTTTCTGAAATATAAGTTAGGTAATTTTTTATATATGAAGTTTGATATATGCATATGAATGTTAAGTCTAAATGGTGTAATTATTTTATCTTTACAGATAAATATATTTATTTACACAGAGTTGAGTTTGAGGTATCTATTTTTTATGTATAAATTTTACTAGAGCATTTTGTTTAAGCGAATTTGTTATACCTTTTTAGATATAAGAGAAAATGTATTTTTGTATTATATACCGTTAAAGAAATTAGTTAGTCTTATTTATATAGTGTATTTTTGTATACTGCTATAATTCATAACTTTATAATAATTGTAAAATAAAAGTTTGAATGAGTTGATATTATTTTGACAGTTGTTATCTTATCATAAATAAATATTTCTTAATTTATAGTAATTTTTGATGATTTTTAGTTGTTAATAATTTTTTAAAAACTGTGAAATAGAAATATGCATGAGTTTAACATAATTTAGATATTTGTTGTCTGATATGTACAAAGTACAGTTTAAAAAAATGATATCATATGTTTTTGTTTAAAAATATGAGAAGTGCAATTATGAAAAAATAGGTTAGATTTAATAAAAGAAAAAAAAGTATAATTTTTTAATGTGTGTACTTTGGCTTTGGCAGGTTTGGCAGCTCGTTTTTTAGCTGTTTTTTGTCTGCATGTGTCGTAAAATTTGAATTAATGAGCTGCTGCCAAATAAGTTTTTGTTACATTAAATATATAGCTAATTGCAAAACAAGTTTTTAATAGTATATATTTTTTTTATTACAGATATACAATATTGCTTTAATCTCGGTTGAGTTTGAATCTTTTAGGTAAGTATTTATTTTGTATAAATTTAACTTTTAAGGTATTGTTATTCTTGTATTATAAGCAAAACTTTATAATATTTTTTATGTATGTGTGTTGTTATGGTAGGTCAGAAAAATAAATATGCTTAATTTATAGTGTTAACTTTTTGTCATTAATACGCGTAAATAAGTTATTAAAAACAATGAAATAGAATACGAATAGGTGAGTTTAATGTAGGGTATACATTTATTGTTTTGTATGTGTAATGTTCTCGTACATGAAATGAAACCTAAATATTTGTTGTTTGAAAATACGTGAAGTACAAAGCTTTGTTACAATTTTATATGATAATAATATTTGTAAGAATTTTACTGGAACAATGTTTTTTTTTGGTATCATTCTTAGTTGATAATGACCTAAGAAATTGAAAAAAAATATTTATGATTTGATAGAAAAAAATTGCAAAATGGCGCCATCTCTAGCGATTTACTGGGGAGGGAATATCATGAATGGACCAGGCGGGTATGGGTATGTTGGTGGGATGTGCAGAACTGTGGAACTAGACAGAGAGTTGCTGTATTGTGGTGCATTACTGGGCATTGTTAGGGACACAGTTGGACCTAATTTTGTTGTTTATGCAATAAATTTAAAAAATCCAGTATGGTCAAATGTGTGAGGCTTGTGTTTGGGCTGGTGCAAATTTAGAATGACACTACTTTAGAAAGTATGTTTATAAGGATGAGACATTATCAAAACTTGGAATATATAGAGCAGTTTTTTGAGGTTCAACAGTGTATGCCCACACATGGAAAAACAAATTTTGAGTCTTGAGGTTGTAGCGACCTATTGCTATCTTTTGGAGCTTATTTTATGTTGGAAGAAAATGTCTAGATTGAAGAGCAGCAAATATCAGAGGAAGGTGATGAAGAATATAGGCAAGATTGTGGTGAGGAAGAGGATGACGACGGTAAGGAAGAAGAAGATGAATACGATGAAGGCAGTGGAGACGATGATGAGGAGGAAGATGATGATGATGATGATGATGAGGATGAGGACGAGGATGATGAAGAAGAATATTTTTACGATGATGAATCTGATGATGAGACTTTATCATTGGTGCCTTCTGTCGAGGTTGATTTATTTGAGGAATACGTGGAGAATGAAAGTAGATCACTTGATTATTCAGTGTACACATCGGTGAATATAGAAGAAATGACAAATGACAGTGTTGTGTGACTTCCAAGTGATGATTTATGGCAGTCTGGGATGGAGTTTAAAATCGGTATGGTATTTAGCTCATGTGATCAAGTGAAAATGGTTGTGAAGATATATTAAGTCCAAAGAAAAAGAGAATTCCAATCCAAAGAAACTAGACTTAATACTTTTGCGGTCAAGTGTCCTATAGGACAAGGATGCAAGTGGAGGCTGCGTGCTACGGAGAAGAAGTCTTCTGGTTTATGGACTATTACTCTGATTTGATTTCTTCACATGTTTCTGCTCTAATACAAAAACAACCAACAATTCAAGTTGGCGCGTTGAGAAATGATATGACTCAAAGGTTCGAGGTTGAGCCGTCTTATAAGCGTGTTTGGTTGGCAAAGCAGAAGGCAATTAAACAACATTTTGGTGATTGAGATGAAAACTTCAACAAATTGCGTCATTTCCTTAACGCAGCGACATCACTCAATGTCGGGTCAATTCGGGACATCGAACACGATGAAATTATCCAGAACAACAAGCTCATCTCAAGTATGCACATGTTTCGAAGGTTGTTTTGTGCTTACAAACCATACATAGAAGCGTTCAAATTTTGTAGGCCGATTCTATGTGTGGACGGAACATTTTTTTATGGGAAATACAAGATGGTTTTGTTGACTGCGGAAGCAATAGACGAAGATGATAACATTTTTCCAGTTGCATTTGCAATAGTGGAGAAAGAAAATAATGGCAACTGGGGCTATTTTATGAATTTGTTGAGGAATACTATCGTTGATGAGCACCTGTGTCCGAATGATGTCTACATTATTTCTGATCGTCACAAAGGGATAGTTAATGCAATGCAGTCGTCCCAATGGAGAAGCAATCCTCACTGTTTTTGCACCCGGTCTAGCCCCAGATGCACTAGAGCAAGAAATACTATATTTCATACAGACATATATACTGAGGTTAGTCGGTGGCTATATCTACTCTACAAAGGACATGGGCAGAGTGACCCTACATTTGCTACCATATCTCGCTGATTTGGACGAGATAACTCAGTTCAATTGGGGGTCAGCATGTTTAGCACATCTGTATAGGGAGTTGTGCTTGGCATGTCAATTCCCTCTGGTGGCACAGATAGCAGGCCCCTTATTTTTGCTTCAAGTTTGGGCATGGGATCGGTTCCCATTTATTGCTCTGTCGATTGCAGACATCGGTGTTCCTTATGATGCACCACTTGTAGGAAGGTAAAATCAACATTTCTTTTTTTATTTTAACTATTTAGTTGGCGGTTATTTTAACTTAATTATTTTCAAATGGTACCAAGATAGAAACAACACTTAAATTTCATTGCACACGCTTCTTCAGATACGACGTGCCTTGGATTCAGCTCAACAAGATGATGCAAGTAAATTTTTTATAATTTTTACAACAACAAGATGATGTATTAACCATTCTTTTTTAATCTTTTCAGATTATTTGGGAGCCTTACGACAACTACATTCTCAATAACCTTCCAGAATATTGTCTTTTTGGTCGAGACATATGGACAACCGTCGTACCTTTGATTTGTATCTACATTGTTGAATGACACCCAGTTGATAGAGTCATGAGACAATTCGGCTTCTTTCAGCAAATCCCCGATGCTCCAAAAAATATTGAGAAGCTTCATGAGGTGGACTTACGTAGTCGACACCTAGTTTGGGCTGAATTTCTTGCTCCTTGGATTCAGTTGTGGTGTGATCGAGCTCAGTATATTTAGCAAGGTCGTACAACACCCTCGACCGCACCATTTCATAGTCGTTATATGGAGTGGTATCGCAGAATAACCGGACGTTGGATCGGATTGCCTGGTGCTTCAGTAGGAGCGGCAGTAAGTGTATTTATTTTTTACATACACTCTTAGACTTCAATAATTACATTTACTAATATTATATTTTTCCAAATCATTTTAATAGGATGATGCGATTGAGCATATAACGAGAGCCACAAATGTCGACGATGCTCGTCGCATTGCACGTACTGCTCAATTAACACGAGGAGATTCAAGTCGTTCAACGGTTCAGCCTCTTCACGAACCTCATGAAGAAAATGTACAGTATCCTGAGGTTCCTCATATTTAGTCGTGTCGATGTTGTGAACGTAGGCGGCATGTTGATGTTCCCATTTCAACCCAGCCGCAGTGTGATCCAGTACCACCTCCTCCGTCGTTTCATCAGTTTGGAGTATCAACTACCTTCGATGATGTAGGTCCATCACAACGTGCATCATCTTCCTATCGCTATTCTACTCCAAACTTTTCGATGGGCCCAGGTCCTTACCAAAATGTCCCGCATCAACAATATCAGTATTTTCCTCCGACATTCGGTGGACCTAGTTCTTCGGCATCACACCCGTTCCTAACTTGGGAATCAGCCCCGCCTACACAATTTTTGGGTTATATAAGGCCTCCACAGCATTTTCAGCCGTCCAGCTCTTCTCATTGATAGTCTTTCGACTCTTTTATTACGGCTATGCAAGCACCTCCTTCATCTGCCAGTCAACAATATCAAATCGCCACTCAAGACCTCGAACAAGATTTGCACCAGTCTCGCCAACCAGGTCCAGAACATATTCAAATGGACACTACTCGCCGTCAACAACGACATGATACTGGTCTTAGAACAGTAGTTCGTAGGTCTCGACGTCACGATGAAACGTAGAATTATACTTTTTAGGAACTAATTTTTTCATGACTACTAATACTTCTTATTATTTTCCTTTATTTATTATCAATATTTTATTTTATTTTATTAATTATTTAATATACTTTATACATAAATTAAAAGTTTAAATATAAATTTTATTTAATTATTTATATAATTTTATTTTTGTAATTATTTTGTTTTTTTTAAAAACTGATTCATATAATACTTTCTCATTTTATTAAACTTACACTCACAATTTCATTCTTCCTAATAATTTTCAAATTATTACAATCATTCCATCATCATTTGTTAATCATTTATTTTCGTTTTAAAAAAAAATTAAGACAAGTGACATTCCAAAGGGGGGGTTTGGAATGTCACTTGACATGACCAAAACTCCCATAAATTGGGACTTATTTTTGAAACCACCACAATATTGAATTTTCCACAAATTCAGCCACTATGTGAGAATTATTTTTTTAAAATCTTTTTCTAGAAAATACTCGTATGAGACAAACTTTAAATGTTTAGTAGGCTGATAACATAAAATGCACACAATATGGGATTTTCCACAAATATTTGAGTTAGCGAGTCGCACATGCGGAAAAACGCGTAAGTGTGAATGTAGTATTAGCATATGCATTTTGCAGTGACTTCCTGAACAATTCATGTTTCTAGTTTGAGTAACCTAGGGTGCATTCATTAATAGAAAGTTATACTATTTTTAAAAAAAATTTCTGTGAAAATTAAAAAATAAAAGACAATTTTCTAAATTATAACAAGAATATGAAAACTACCAAATGTAATTTTTCACAATTTTCTTTTATAAAAAGAGCTTGTTTTCCATAATTTGCTCAATTAGAAAACATGCTAGCATTTTTTTATCTCACAAATTCAAAAACATCGTTTTTTAAGTACCTCTCTTATCGACAACTTTTTTATGTACATTTATATTTTATACTCTTTACTCTTTTATTCTTACTTGGTTTATATTTGAAGTTTTATTTTTGTCTCTTAAAGCTTTGTTATTTTTAAAGTTTCTTTTAAAACTATTAAAACTAGGTTGACACCATCACATGAACACAAGGTAAGGTAGTCTAAATTAGTAAAGTGATTGTATACAGATTTCAGTCGCATAATTGAGAGATTTATTGGTATTTTTTTGTACTTTTATAGAATAATTTTGTGATGTAGATTAGATTGTTTTATAAATATTACTAATTTATATATTATATTTGTAACATTCTCGTCCTAAACCCTCTAGTTAAGCAAAAACGATTAAAATGATTAACATAACTGAGAATCAATTAGAGAATTTAAAGAAGATAAGAGAAAAACAGTAATTTAAATGATAGTTTAGAGCAAGTTGAGGGTTATAAAAGTAAAAGTTACGAAGAAACGAGGTTTGAATGCAAAATCGGTAAGAAAACAGAGGAATGACACGGGGGGTACGCTGGCAACACGACCAGTGTGTTCCTGGAAAAGTATATGAGCATGATCATGCTCAAAAATGTTCCTGGACATTGGCATGGTCGTGCCAGTATCAGCACGGGCCCTGCTCAGTTGTTAAAAATGCTAAAATGTTGGAAATTGAAGTAGAACGTGGAAAAATGAATGTAGCACGAGGCGTGTTGGAGGCAGCACGGTCGTGCTGAGCCTCAGACTGATATATAAGATGCTTTAGAACAAAAAACAGAAGGAAAGCAGAAAAGAAATAGAGAGCAAAGCGAGAGAGAGAGACAGAGGAAGAGAGAAATAGATAGTTTGAGCTAGGAATTCAGTATAAAATATTGAATTGATCATAAAATCAATCTGGGATTCAACTGGCATAGCCGTGACAAGAAACTTTCAGAGATAACGGTAATAATTTACGAAGTTTATATATAGAATTATTGTGAATTAATTCTAAAAGTTAGGAATTGCTGATAATTGATGAGATAGAAAATTAATAGGATTGAAATAGGAGCATGCATATTGATATATATTGTTATATTGAGTTTATAGAGAATTTTGTATATGATTATATAGGATGACAGGTTAGACGAATAGGACAGGATCAGAGCTCGTATCGTTTGGAGTATTTCAGCTAGCAGGTAAGTAGTCTAACTCACTTAAAATATGAGTTATCATGAAATTTAAATATATGATAGTATATGATTGATTGTGAATATATATGAATTGTGAAGAAAAGTTTAAAAGTGGAAATAGATATAACTATACAGGAATATGTTAAAAATGAAAACGAATGCGTATATACGATTGAATTGCGAACAAGTTCATACGAAGCGAAATGCCAATAGGTATGAGATTGATTATACGTTTGTATGATATATAATTATATACAGGTGTTGTTGATATTAGTGATATGATATGGTTTGGTGGATAATGGTGTGGATTGGTGATAAGATTGATCATTATAGACAGAAGTATATTATTGTAGACAAAAGAATATAACTGTAGACGGAAGAATATTATTATAGACAGAAGAATATAACTGTAGACAAGAATATTATTGTAGACGGAAGATAAAATACGTATGGTATTGTAATGCAAACATTCAACATGTACGATTAGAAGTATGATTACGATCTTAATTTTAATATGAAATGATAAAATGAATATGAAATATGTTATAGGAAATGATATTACAATTTATATAGGGAATGAATAAGTTATTATGATCATGATTTATATGACTACTCACTGAGCCCGCAACTCACCAACTACGATCGTATATTTTATTTTTAGGACCAGGTAGTGAGACAACTTAGCTTTTTAGATTTTTACAGGTAGTTAGCTGTTACTTCCAACATTCTCTCTCCTCACTAGACACCAACTAGGAGTTGATATCTTTGACATTTGCATGTTGTGTGTATATTGGATGTGATTTGTGTTGTTATTACTGGTATTAGTTTTAGTTGAGATGTTTGTTGTTGTAGGGTGATGTTGGTTTGGTATATATGTATATTTGAGTGTTATTTGCTATTCTAGACGATAGTATAGGTTAACGTGCATGTTGTTACTGATAGAGAATTTATATGTGTGACTGTGTTTTTGATTGGGATTGATGTTTGGATTGATTATAGGTTGATTTTATGTGTATTCTAGGTTACAATAAATATACAGAAACTGTACTTATATGTTATAGGCTTTGTTGTACAGAATAAAAGAGTGTATTAGATTAACATAATGTCGAGCCCATGAGTGTGTTGACAAACACGATTTGTGTTTCAATTATACATTGTATTGAGTTGTAAACTGTTTATACAAGATAAAGAAATGTTTGAGAAAGTATGATGGTATAATTTGAATAGTTAACAAAAAGTACGATTGAAAGTGAAAAGTTTTTAAATATATGTTCAAATTAGTTTACAAGAACAATTAATATATGATTAATATGATAATAAGTTTAGGGCGTTTTAATATTAGTTTCTAATATGAATTATGAAATATATTTTACTATTTGGTTATGAAAAATTAGTTGAATTTGAACAAATTTTTTAGTATTCTAAAATATGAAAATGACAGCTTTTAAACATATTTACTCAATTATTTCCATGATTTTTTAGAAAAAGAAAACTAAGAAAATTGGAGATAGAAAACTAAAAATAATTTTCTGTTAATAAACGCACCCTATGCATTTTGGGTAACTACACTTACGATAGATTCAAAATTTCATGAACCATCACATTATGCACATATTGGCATATATGGGTTTTATGAGGTTATGCACTTGGAGAGTACATATCATTTCGTAATTTTGCGAATTTGACTAAAAATAATTTAGAATAGAAATGTAACATCCCAAAAATTTGTCATAATAATATAATAATATATGTCACGTTGGGATATTAAATAATAAACAACTAGGACGAGAAAAATAAGAAAAATGAGTGTAAGGAGGCTACTCGGCCAAGTGACATGGGCGTGCACGACCGTGAAACCCCATTGGGCATCAGGTGTAAAAATCATAGACTCGACACGATCGTGTCAGGTGGTCATGCGAATCAATTTAAGTAGACGTAGGCTTCAACAAGATCGTATTGACTACCCGTGTTGCCTTTTTTGACAGAAAAAGTGTAAGCAGCATGTGTGTCTCATTTCATACAGAACTTCAACACAAAACACCATGGAAAACCTACTCATTTTCACCAAAAACACTAGGGGAGATTTACACATTTATTTTCAAGTGAAATCTATTGAAACACCTATCTACAATTCTCTTTGGCTGTGAACAATTGTTCTTGTGGTTCTTTTTCTCAAGTTCTCATGTTGGATCTTTTCATAAGATATGAATAATGGAATTGAGAAAAAAAAATCTTCTCAAATTTATCAAGAAAAGGATTAGGCTATAATAGCTATCGAGACTAACAAATATAAATTACCCACTTTAAGAATAAACTGAGTATAGCAAAAGTGAAATCAAATCTATAGAGACGAGTAAACCAATTTTTTGAAAGTAAAAACAATGGAAAATAAAATTCTAAAAAGTACTTTGAAGGAGATTTGTTTGTTTGTAAAATTATAATTGTAAAAATCAAATAAAGCAAAGCCAATAATGAATGCAATAATAAAATAAAATAAAATAAGAATCCAATAATAAAAGAGCCTAGCCAAGATATTCTTTGGTTGATTCAATTATTTGATCATTGGCACCAAGGATATAATTATTGCGCTTGAGTAGAAAAAGTTATAGACACTGACAAATACTCAAACGTCTAATTTCTAGTTAGTTAGTCGATATTCTCGAGACAACTCGATTGGAATACTTCCATAGCCTAAAAATAATTCTTGAGAAACCTCGATAGACTTTAATTTTAGACTGTATTATTAATTATAGAAGCTCAATCTCTGACTAACGAATTCTAGACAACCAGATTTTTTTAAGTTATATTATTCAATTCTATTAATAACGGGACAACACACCATTGACACCACTAATAAATTGATACCAATCTGCCAAGAATTATAGACACCCATAATTCTCAACTAGTAACATATTATCATAATAATCAAATTAAGTGGCCATCTCAACTCAATTAATATGAAAATTAAAAAAATAATACAGGAATTAAATAAATATTCAACATTCAATAAATCAATTCAAGAATAATTATCTCATAAATAATGAATCAAACCTCAAAATATTTCAACTAGAGTGTCAGTCCAGCAAGACATGCTAAATTTAGACAATACATAAAGAAAATAATCAAACAAAATATTGTATCAATCAATCCCCAATAAAATAAAAACCCCTCTCCTATGGCTCTAAATTGATTCCCTATTCTAAGAGTGTTTTTTGTTTCCATTTGAAGTGTTGTGGGCAAGTGGTCCCGCCAGGGTGATGGGCCATGCACCTCTCAATTGGTCCACTGTCACGCACCCCTTCACAACGTGTCCATGATGTAGCTCATCATGCCCATGATGAGAAGAGCTGTGCGATAAAATGTTGTTTCCTGACAATTCAGCCTCCTATTTCTAATATCATGTTGTGCCTCTTTGCAAACCTTCATAAATTATGCAAAAAAATAGTCTTTAAGTTCCTATAGCATTAAATGCAAAACTTATGCTTAAAGCATTAAGAATGACATAATTACACATGTAAACACTGTAAAATGCATAACGAAATGTGCCCAAAATTTAACCCATCAAACATTCCCATACTTAGCTTTTACTTTTCTTTGAGTAAAACAAAAATAAGAACAATGTCAAATAAGAGAACTTAGTAGTCTATAACTTAGAATACCAAGTTCAACTTAACCAATATCAGAGGTAAACTATGTGTAGGTACAAATAACAATAACATGTACCTTGACCTCAAAACAAATCACAAAATAATATTTTATAAAACATTGCATAACTATGACAATCAATCGAGACTGTGTACGAATTAATATATATAGGTTGGCAAAATGAAATCAACTACGCTGTCATCTAGCAAACGATACAGAATAAGAAAAAGAAGTTATATAATAGAAATGGAAGTCATACATGCAAGTCTTCCACTAAAGCACACAAAATACATAATATTATATGGTTTTTTTCTTTTTTTGTTTCCTCTATTTTTTGTTTTACTCATCACCTTTGAAATTTCCAGTCTGTACTTACTTCTCTGGGTATTCTCTTTTGTTGACAGTACGGAGATAGACACTGGTGGAAATTCTCCTGGCTAATTGTGAGCCTTATTCTGAAGTTGCTTTGTATATTCGTATCCTTTAGAATATTAGAGTAGTTTTTTAGAGAACTATTAATTTTGGGTGTAAGAAATAATTCAATAGCATAAAATTTAGATACAATTTTTTCTTAGAGGCGAAAAACACAAGTAATTCAAACATTCACTTTATACCAACAATTCTAATTCTTATCCAAAATACCAAGAAATAGCCATAAGTTTTCGTTCATAACGCAACAAAATGCGGTTAAGTAGTACTCAAAATTAGTCTTTGGTTTAGTCAATAGTTAAGCAAGTTTTGAAAAACTTTTAGGCTCTTTTTAAATCTAAGTACACATATCAAATATCCATACTTAAAAAAGCTCCAAAATCATCATAGATAACTAAATAGTGTGGATTTATGTGTAAATTGCTACTTAACTCCAATTTTTCAAAACAACTTTTTAATGTAAGGGAGGTTTCAAAATAGGTGGCAAACATATGTATGGGCACACTAATAATGATAAATAAGATGAAAGGCACACTAGAAAACAAAAAAAAATCCTTCAAAACTAAAATGCTACATTAAAATGCAAACACTTACGGGACACAAACAAATGAAGCATACAGACACAATATCATACTTAAAACTAACATTGTCCTTAATGTTAATCTAAAGATAAAGTCAAGCTTGAAAATTTGAGGATGTCGTTAATTATGAAATGAACGTACTAGCATTCAAAGACTAAAAGACAATGGAAATTAAGGTGCAAGGCATAGTTGATGATATCGTAGCACGAACACAACATTCCCATACTTAAAAATTAATGTTGTCCTTAATATTGCATTTAATTGAAATAAAGTATTATCCATGTAGTAGCAAGGACACCTGTGATATGTATGCCATCAAAAATAATGTGAAGGCACATTTTCACTCAATAAGAAACAAAAGCAAAATTATGCACACAAAAAGCAAAAATTATCACATTCAGAGGTGCAATTGAGAAATGATGTAACCTGGCAATTGCTAAAATAAGATACATATGTGGCAAGTCCATGACATTTGACTGACCTAGAAAAGGACATCCTGTTAATTTGCATTATACTCATGATGTTGCTTACTTTTGGTGTTTGTTGTACCTTTGCAATGCAACATTCCATTTAATTTTTTGCCAGAATGAAATCAAACCAGGTTTCAATTGAAGGAAACAAAATAAAACTAAAAAAATAAAAATAAAAATTACAATTGAAATTAAAAGTTAAAAAAGATAAATGAGAAAAACAAAAACTAAATCATGAAAGAAAATTGTCGGGTTGCCTCCTACAAGCACTTTTTTTATCATCGTTAGCTCGATGTTTTGTGCAGTTAAGTGGAGTAAACCAAATGTTTGAGAAAGATGACTCGACTGTGGTAGGCTCAAATCCATCAAAACATTGTTTAAGTCGTTGTTCATTAACCTGTTGGGTTTCTAACGTGTTTAGTTAACTAAACCAATGGAAAATACATGTATAAACACAGAAAAGAAACTCAAGAATCTCATCAAAAATCAAAATAACAACATATTGATTAATAGATGATGACTAGATAACATAAAAACTTAATCTTTAAACTAAAAACCTCACCTTGGTGATGTTCCTTCTTCGTTGTAGGTGTGTGGGTAGAGATAAGTAACTACCTTCTTGAAATACTCTGAGACAACCTTTGCGACACATTTCCAAGAATCACAGACGTAGCCCCTCTACAAAAGTAACACACGAATCAAAGAAAATGTGTACTTATGGATCACCTCTTTGTAAGTCAAATGGATGGACTGTTTGTGAATCTGTTGGTACCACTGTGTTCAAAGCCTATGAACAACCCTCGCATCTCACAAAATCTTGGAAGAAAAAATCATGAATCACCTTATTGATTCTTGCCCTTGAGGTCACGGTAATGAGGAGAGGAATAGGGGAGAGGACGACTTGTAATTATTTTTAAAAGACTAGGGTTAGTTTTCTTTTAAAAAGAAGAGTTTGATTTAATAAAACTTAACCAACAATCCTAATTTAATTAGAACTTTGTTAAGTGTTTAAATTAAAAAAATTTAGTTTTAAAAAATCTCCCTTTGCCGTGTATATATGTAAGAAAATGAAAGAGAAATTCTTTTATTTCATCTTACATTATCTTGTCTTAATTTAAGACAAGGCTTCCTAATTTTTCTCCATTTTATCCTCTTACATGTCTTATTTTAAGACATCATATTTGACTAATAATCTTTGTCTTAAAATTATGTAAGAAATGATAAATTATTTTTTTCATCCATATTGAGCCCAATTACACAAATTGGCCTAAATGCCCGACCCGACTCGATAGCCAAACTTTGACTTAAGGTGAAATTCTAGAAATGCCCTTCTTGAATTTTCTTTGTCCATGTGCAATCTGTAGGACTATTTAATAATGGTAATCAATTTAATAATTGATAAATCATAGGCGGTCTATAGTTAGACATTATGACCATACAAAATTAAATAGCTAACAAGCGAAGCCAATAGTCTTACTTTAATTCAAATTCTTCCATTTACCTCTGATATCATTATTTGCATAAGGTATGTCTCTAACATCCTTATTTAGTACTAAATCACTTTCTTAATCTCTAT
>CANYCX010060493.1:0-24279 GCA_948193385.1 Breynia disticha f. nivosa
AAATGTCTAATACATATTACAAACACAATGTAATTTATTAGAATTTAATTTGACAAATTACTATATTTACATTAATTAAAATACACAATTTTAATTAATTATTCTATAACACATATAGAATTACGTCAAAAATATAAACAAATTATATAATAAAGTTCTAATATATCTTACAAACATATTGTAATTTTATTAGAATTTTATTTGACCCATAGGTACACTTAAATTAATTAAAATACAAAATTTTAATCAAATTTAAATGAAATAAATAATTCTGGAATTAAAAAATTTACGAAAAATTTACCAAAAATTCTAGAATATTGTAAATATTAAGTCTGTCAAAAATTGGAAAAATTTTAGAGGTCGGAACAGTTTTCCTGACTGTTTTAGGCATTTCGAGTTCAATGGCGGGGTCGGATTTGCCAAATTCCAACATTTTATTTTCAAATTCGTACCGGACTATGATTTTTGACGCAAATTTGACGATATTTATACATAATAAATTCGTAAAAACAATATCATAGGTACCCACAACATTTCAGAATTTTAATTCTAAAAATTAATAGCCTTTGGGCTTTGACACCAATGAAAGAGCATGCATATATAACACATATATATAAATTACTAATTAATTAATACGTAATTAATTAAGCGTAAATAAAACGAACAGAATACTCAAACCTAGAATTCCATTCAATGCAACGGAAGAAGAACGATACCTCGTTGAGGGTACGCTCGTATCCACAGGCGCAGTCGCGTCGGGATACAGGTAATGTTTCGCACCCGATCCTACACCGGAAATCGACCACCGTGAGAGACCACCAAGTTGGTTATTTTTGTGTGAAAGAGTGCTCTCAACTATTTTCTATGGTGTATGGAAATGTGGAGGGGAAGAGAAATATTTATAGAAGTGGAAGTATCATTTGGTGAAATGATACCTTTCCACTCAAAATTGCATTTTAGTCCCTAAACTAAATATGCTTCTAATTTAATCCTTCTATCGAATAAGCCATAATTAAGTCCCTTAACTTAATAATATTTTCTCGACAACCCAAACGTCATAGGCGGAATAAATTATCCTTTCAAAATTTTTTAAGAGTTCATAAATAATATATCATAAGAGAACTCAAAATAAATAATTTTATTTAATCGATTCAAAATATTTTTTTGTATTTTGTTTTTTTAAAAAATTAGCACTTATATTAAATAATTAATAAAAAATATTTTATAATTTAAATTAATAAATTAATATAATTATATTATACGACATCCTGTCGCATCACTGGATCAAATTGCTAGTTGTTTTAAAAGAGAAAGTTATAGTTGTAAATAATACTCCAAATAGAATAGCAGTGATGAGAAGTCATGAATCTAAATTATGTAAAATTCATAAAATTATGCAAAATTTAAAATTGAACAAATCGAATCACAACCCTAATTAAAAAAACCCCACAGATTTTTTTCCCAATCTCTTAGATTGAAAAAACGGACAAAAATCTAGGAAGGCCATATCCGTCATGACATCCATCATCGCGTAAATGAAGCCACAAAATGGGGGTATTTTGGGAAAGAGAGCTAAAGAAAAAAAAATGTATGTTGAATGAATAAAAAGCAAAAAGAAAAAAAATGTATTATTAAAGAAAAAAATAAGAAAAACAAAAAAAAAGGGGCGGACGCAAGAGAAGAATGAAATATAGTTGAAAGAGTTGAGATACGGATGCCAATCTCTCTCTCTCTTCCTCTCTCTCTCTCTCTTCTCACTTTTCAATTATCGTCTCAGAAGGAAGCCTTCGAGTTTGGTACTGAATGAGAAGGACGGCGTATGAGGTGGATCTAAGCGTATAGGGTTAGGGTATAGGTTATAGGGATGCCGCCAGAGCCATTGCCGTGGGATAGGAAAGAGTTTAGGAAGCAGGAGAGGGGACCGGAGTCATCGTCTTCGTTAGGGTTTAGATGGAGAGATAATCATTATGGATCGTCCAGGGACTTTTCTCGATGCCCTGATTTTCCCCGACGCCCTCCTGGTTTGTTCTTCTTCTTTCTTCTTTTTCTTTTCTTTTCTCACTCTTCATTTCTTCTTGTGTGTTTTGTCACCTCAAAGCTTAATTGAAAACATTATTTGGAGCTGTGGGTTTTAGTTGCAAAATATGGTTATTCCTTTATTTTCGTTTCACAATAGATTACTTTGGGTTACAAGGGGCGGTGAGGGTTTGGGTTAGTTACTCATCAATTTGTAGATCTGTAAATTTTGGCCTTTTCCTACTCTAGAGATTTTGGGTACTGTTTCACGTTTATGAAGATCTTTTCTTTTCTAATCTCACTTTTTGTGCTCTTCTTCATCTGCTTTCTCTCCAGTTTGATTTTGGTTGTCACTTAATATCAAGTTTCCAGTCTGAGGTTTGTTTCGGCTTGTTCTTTCGGTGTAATGGTGTATTTTGTGAATTTAGGGTATATACAAGTTTTGGGGTTGTTTGAGAGGGGTACATGGAGTGCAGGATTTCTGTCGTTTTTGTTGGAATAAAATGTTCACTTCTGGTTATTTTGGTTTTTCTATTTAAGCGAGATCTTTTCTGAGTTTGTAAGACTAATAATTTTCATGGTTTGTTTTGCTTTTAGTGATCGATGCATAGATCTGGATTTTTTTTACACAAGCGGTGTTTATGGCTCTCTAGAATATTTCTTTTGTGTGTAGATTTCTTTACACGGTCACAATATGGAGTTTGCTTGTTAATTATATGTTCTTTTCGCTTTTTTTTTTGTGAATATTATTTGAAGGTCATGGTAAGCAGGGTGGGTGGCACATGTTCCCTGAAGACTCTGGTCATGGTGGGTACTTACCCTACCGATTTGGTGAAGAAGATAACTTTCGACCATCTTTTTCACGTGGTGAAGGGAAGTACGGCAGGAATTTCAGGGAAAGTAGAGGCCACAGAGATTGGAAAGGTCATTCATGGGAAATGAACAATGGTTCTCCGAGCTTGTCAGGGAGGCTAAATGATGGTAATAACAGTCATAGATCAGTTGATGACATGTTTTCATATCCCACTGCCCATCCTCCTCATTCCGACTTCGTGAACACATGGGATCGACTCCACTTGAAAGATCACCACGAGAACATCAAGACAGGAGGTGTTAATGGGTTGGCTATGCATCAGCGAGGTGACAAAGAAAACTCAATGGATTGGAAGCCCTTGAAGTGGACTCGATCAGGGAGCTTGTCTTCTCGTGGGTCTGGTTTTAGCTACTCGAGTAGCTCAAAAAGCCTTGGTGCTGTTGATTCTAATGAAGGAAAGACTGAGTTATTACAGCCAAAGAATGTGAATGCAACTCCGATCCAGTCACCAACATTAGATGCCGACGCATGTGTCATTTCGGTGGCCCCGTCTGAGGAGAATATTTCCAGGAAGAAGCCACGCCTTGGATGGGGTGAAGGACTGGCAAAGTATGAAAAGAAGAAAGTTGAAGGTCCTGATTTATGTGTCCATAAAGATGGCCCCGTTATTTCCTCAAATAATGCCGAACAAGTTGATTCTCAAAGTTTAAGCTTGGCTGAAAAGAGTCCCGGAGTAATGGTTTCTCCTGATTGTGCGTCACCTGCAACTCCTTCATCTGTCGCGTGTAGTTCCTCACCAGGTAATTGCTAAATGATTATATCGCAATGGCAACTTTCCTTTCTATTATCAGTAATACAGTTTTACTTCCTTAGTTCCTCTTTACAATTTTTTTTGTTTTATTTCATAATTTTTAAAAGTTTGACTTCGATAAGATCTTTTATCAATTTTTTTATTTCAAGAGTTTCTGCTGTTTTAGTTTTTTTGCCTCTTATGTTTTTTTTTGCATGTCATTGCTAATGCAGCTTGAATCATCCTCAAACCTGCTGTTATGTTTTTTTTTTTGCTTAAAAATCTTGGATGTATATCATTCTGTATTGGTTCCTTATTTATTTTGCCAGTTGTTGTGTATTGGTCCTTATTTCTTGTTTTATTCTCGGAGGATCTAAGTTCAGTTGCTCTGTTCACTACAGGTTTAGAGGAGAAATCGTTTGGGAAAGCCATTAACATTGACAATGATGTTAGTAATTTATGTGGATCACCAAGCATTGGGTCTCATACTCAAAGTCATCTTGAGGGGTACCACTTTAATTTAGAGAAGTTGGATAGAAGTTCCATATTAAATTTGGGTTCTTCGCTCATGGAGCTTCTCCAGTCTGATGATCCGAGTTCAGTGGATTCAAGTTTTGTGAGGTCGACCAGGCTAAATAAATTGCTTATATTGAAGGCTGATATTTCAAAAACATTGGAGATGACAGAATCTGAAATAGATTCACTAGAAAATGAAATGAAATCGATGTTGGTTTCATCTGTGTCTGGGAGTCATTTGCCAGCAGCATCCAGTTCTTTTACTGAAGATGGCAGTAAACCTTGTAGTGGGCCTTTTGGTCCCTCCAATGATGTCACACGGCCTCCACCTCTGAAAGTTGTGTCCTCTGAAGATGAAATGATGGCAAAGATTGCGGGTTGTGATGTTGCTTTGGAAGAAAATCAAACAGGTGTTAAGAATGATGAGATTGATAGCCCTGGGACAGCTACGTCTAAATTTGTTGAACAAGTATCTTTGAAGGCTGTTTCTTCACCTGAAAAACATGAGGAATGTCCAACCGGCTCAAATGCAGTCCTCTCTGTGAATGTTGAATTCAAATGCTCTACGTCCTGTGCTAATGATGAAGAGAATGCTGTAACTTCTAGCAAGGATGATAATATGTTAATGAAGAGCAAAGATTTGCTACCTTCTGGTGAAGCAAACTTGCCTTTGGATGGAGAGGATACTTTATTCAATGTGATATTGGCTTCAAATAAAGAATGTGCTAGTAAAGCATCCGAAGTGTTTGACAAGTTATTGCCCAGGGATTTTTCTGGAGTTGCAACTGTCTCATCGTCACACAGTGATTCTTTAGTCAGGGAAAAGTTTGCTAAGAGGAAACGCTTTCTAAGATTTAAGGAGAGGGTTGTCACCCTTAAATTTAAAGCCTTTCAGCATCTTTGGAAGGAAGATATGCGTTTACTTTCTATAAGGAAATATCGTGCAAAGTCCCAGAAGAAAGTTGAGTTGAACTTGCGGATGACTAATAGTGGGTACCAGAAACATCGATCTTCCATCCGTTCTCGATTTTCTTATCGTAAGTGACCTTGTTAATCTTTTCCATGTTCCATTTTTTTTTTAAGATTTTGTTGTCACATGCCCTTAATTTTACAATATAGCCCAGATAAACACTTCCATTTCCGTTTTCTTAGTGTATTCAGTCAAGATATTTTGGTGGCTTCTAGTAATGACATATTTTGATTCTTTGCCCTGTTTTTGTTTTCTAATTTTTAGTTAAATTTGGCCCTGTTTGCAGTTGGAAATTTAGGTTCAGTGCCCACTGCCGATATACTCAATTTCACCAGCAAGTTGCTTTCAGTTTCTCATGCCAAGCCGTGCAGGGATGTGCTGAAGATGCCAGCCTTGATTTTGGATGAGGAGGAGAAAACTCATTCGAGGTTTATCTGTCATAATGGGTTGGTTGAAGATCCATGGGCTGTTGAAAAGGAAAGAGCTATGATCAATCCCTGGACTGAGGAGGAGAAGGAAATTTTTATGGATAAGCTTGCTACATGTGGGAAGGATTTCCAAAAAATTGCTTCTTTTCTTGACCACAAAACAATTGCTGATTGTGTGGAGTTCTACTATAAAAATCATAAATCCGATTGCTTTGAGAATATCAAGATGCGTAAGCAATCTAAGTCGTCAACCAATTATCTGGTGCCTTCTGGTAAAAAATGGAATCGTGAGATGAATGCTGCTTCACTTGATATTTTGGGCACAGCATCAGTGATGGCAGCCGATGCTGATAATGCTATGAGAATTAGGCAGTTTCGTCCTGGTAGAATGTTTCTGGGAGGTTATGGTGAGGCAAAAATAATCCGTAATTGCAATGTGGAAAGGTCCGGCAACTACAGTATTTTTGGAAGTGAAAAAGAAACTGTTGCAGCTGATGTTTTGGCTGGAATTTGTGGTTCAGTGTCCTCAGAGGGAATGAGTTCTTGTATCACAACTTCTGTTGATCTTGGAGAGGGGTACAGGGAACAGAGGTGTCAAAATGTTGAATCTGCTTCAAGAAAGCGTTGGACAGCTGATGTCACACAGATCATTGATGAAGAGACTTGTTCAGATGAGAGTTGTGGAGAAATGGATCCAGTCGATTGGACAGATGAAGAAAAATCTCATTTTATACAAGCCGTCTCTTCTTATGGGAAGAATTTTGCACTGATCTCAAAACATGTGAGGACAAGGTCTAGAGATCAGTGTAAGGTGTTCT
The DNA here is from genome assembly GCA_948193385.1 of Breynia disticha f. nivosa. Classification (NCBI taxonomy): domain Eukaryota; kingdom Viridiplantae; phylum Streptophyta; class Magnoliopsida; order Malpighiales; family Phyllanthaceae; genus Breynia; species Breynia disticha. Next base: position 6,353 of record CANYCX010060493.1, read on the forward strand.
TTAGCAAGGCTCGGAAGTGCCTAGGGTTAGATCTGATGCAACCAGTGCGTGGAAACATAGGAACCCCCGTGAGTGATGATGTCAATGGAGGGGGAAGTGACACTGAAGGTGCTTGTGCTTTTGAGACTGGTTCAGCTAGCAGTAATGATAAGCTGGGTTCTAAAATGGATGAAAACTCATTACTTGTTAGTTCAGGGAAGGAGGGTGAATCTGAAGCTGGGGAAAGGATGAAGTTTTGCAGTGATTTAAATGGATCTGAGGTTGTCAATGATCAGAAGGATTCCAAGGTTTTAGAAAATTCAGTTTCTGAAACTTGTCAGATGGAGCAGAGGCCTGCTATAGTTGATATCAACACCAAACCGGCGATTGGTTTCTGCCAATCAGAGCCTGTGCAAGCCCAGAAAATTTTAGTTGATTCGTTTGATATGAAAGATCAAAGAGATCAAGATGCACAGGAGGGTACTTCTTCCATCACAGAATCTATCTCTATAGATGCGGTCAATCCAATCCCACCTGATCCAATTGTTGCGGTCAAGCTCTCTCCTGGTGGAATTAGCAATAATGTCGAGCAAGGGTTTGAGTTGCCTCAGAATCATTTAAGCAGCAGAAGTGGCTTGATCCTAGATTCTAGAGCTGTTGGAATTGATAATCACCAGCTCTTAGATGCAGGTTCTTGCACAAATGAAAGTCATCTGAATGACAGTAAGCATCTGGTGACTGGGGATTTGGCTTCTGGGGGAAAACCTTGTTATATTTCATTGCCACAGGAGAGTAATGTTGCAACGACGAGCTCTGAGTTGGACAATTCTGCTGCTATCCAGTGCAGAAAATTGCATAATCAAGATGGCTCATCTTCAACATTAGTTCACGATGACAGTAGAGAAAAGCAGGCTAAAAGATCTGTTAGCCGAGATGAGAATTTGCACCATCTTTCTGTACCTTCTACATTGAACTGTGATCTCAAGGCTCATCCGATGGAAATTTTTATCAAGGAAGAGATGAATGGGGATTTATCTTGCAGGTCTTCCTCTGAAGTTCCTAACCCTTCAACTTCAGATCGAAGTACCATCTCTCAGGTTGTATCTCAGGATTGTAATATTCAGAAATGTAATGGCTCAAAAGTTCAGGACACTGTCCCTGAGCATCCTTTGCCATCTCTTGTCAATGACCAGTCCATCCAGTCAAATGGACATTGTCGGAGTGAATTTGATACTTCAAAACCATGCAGGAATGGCGATGTTAAACTGTTTGGTAAAATTCTCACGAATTCATCGTCTTCACTGATTTCAAATGCTAGTGATCACGAGAATGATGAGAAGAGGGTTCTCCAGTCCAAGCTGAGCAGCAATTTGGGAGTTCTGAAGTTTAGTGGCCAGCAAAGTACAGACGATAGTGCATCTCTTTTGAAGCTTGACTGTAGTAATTATATTGGCCGTGAGGGTGCTGCTATGAGGAGTTATGGTTTTTGGGATGGAAACAGAATACAAAGCGGGCTTCCCTCTTTGCCCGATTCTGCAGTCTTGTTGGCCAAGTATCCTGCTGCATTTAGCAATTTTCACGCATCTTCATCCAAAATCGAGCAGCAGGCCTTACAGGCTGCTGTCAACGACCGAAGTTTGAATGGTTTATCAGTTTTTCCTTCAAGGGAAATGAATGAATGCAACGGTTTGGATTATGAGATGTACAGAAGTCATGATGGCTCTAAAATGCAGGGGTTATCGGTAGACATGACGCAGAAGGTGCAGCCTTTCATGGTAGATGTGAAGCAGAGGCAGAATATGATGATATGTGAGATGCAGAAACGCAATGGGGTTGAAGCAATTTCTAGTAGACAGCAGCAGCAAGCAAGGGGGATGATAGGGATGGGGAGAGGGATACTTGTGGGTGGAGCATGTGCAACAGGTGTTTCAGATCCTGTGCAGGCTATTAAAATGCATTATACAAAAAATGATCAGTTTAGCAGCCAAAATGGGACGATTGATGAATCTTGGAGAGGGAATGGTGACATAGGCAGGTAGTTGAAGGCGGCAATTTCTCAGATTGCTGAATGCTCCTTGTGTATTATAGTTTTTGTATTGTTAAATGGAATTTATTAGGGCAGTGTTGGTCTTTTTGGTAAAGTATTTTAGGTACCTGTAATATTGCAGCAGCAGCAGCTTTGTATTTGTTGTATTGATGGAAAAAGGAAAAAGAAAAATAATGTGTTAAGTTTCTTGGGGGTTGTCCCATACAAACCCCCCCTCATCTTACAACAGATGTTTTAGCTAATTTATAAATGTCCTCTCTTTCTTCTTAACAGCAATCCTCTCTTTTTTCTTATCAGCAATCTGCATAGATAGGCACATGGTAAAGCATATTTGGCTTCATTATCTAGTTGTGTCACAAAGCATCCATGAAATGACACATGTGAGGGACCATTTCATATTTTGCTTCACGAGCTGACGTTACTTTCCACAGCTTCCACTTGAGTGTTTCTGTTTGTAGGTCTGAAGGAAGAGGAGCTGTAATTTTTAATGCCTGTCATGTTCTGAAAATACAAATTTATGATCCATATTATAGATGCTTCACTGTTCCTAATGAAAATAGCTCCATTTTGTTTACAAATTTTTGTTCTGGAGACACCTTAGGCAGCCCTAGGAGATGCTATTAGTAGTAGCACTTTTCTTAATTGTTTTATCCCAAACTTTGTTGGATGTACCTCATTTTTGAGAAAGAATCAGTTGTTGTGCATGGCATTCGGTCACTACTAAGAAATTTTATCATTGGATTCAACATTGAAGCTTTAACTTGCATATCATTTGGTCACAAATTAGAAATTTTAAGCTTTAGATATGAACTACTTCATCTGTGACAAATATTCGATTCTACCTTTGCTTCCTAGTGGTTCTTAATTCTCCATTATAGTAATGCTTTTTTGCTATCTGGTCTACATAAAACGAACAGATTTTGTAGAATGGGGAATTGAGCAGCTGTACTGATAGAAACTTGAGAGTTTTTTCGTCACCAATTTGCTTATTCCATTGTTGTTGAAGGAAGATTTGGACAATATACCTGCACTTCATGGACTAGATTTCCCGACGCGAACTGACGTTGAGGCTTGTGGTTGTCAGTTATCAAATCCCTTCTGATTTTGGCAATTCAAATTTCCAGCATTGTACCCTACCATTCTGTTAATGTACCTTCAGCCTCAAGAGTGGTTAGAATTACTTTTCTTCAAGCCCGTTGCGTTTCTGCATCATCTCACATATCATCATATCCTCCTGCCTCTGCTTCACATCTACCATGAAAGGCTGCACCTTCTGCGTCATGTCTACCGAAAACGCCTGCATTTTAGGGCCATCGTGATTTCTGTACATCTGATAATCCATACCGTTGCTTCCATTCATTTACCTTGAAGGAAAAACTGGTAAACCGTTCAAATTTCGGTCGTTGACAGCAGTCTGTAAGGCCTGCAGCTCGATTTTGGATGAAGATGCATGAAAATTGCTAAATGCAGCAGGATACTTGGCCAACAAGACTGCAGAATCGGGCAAAGAGGGAAGCCCGCTTTGTATTCTGTTTCCATCCCAAAAACCATAACTCCTCATACGGCCAATATAATTACTACAGTCTTCAAAAGAGATGCATTATCGTCTGTACTTTTCTGGCCACTAAACTTCAGAACTCCCAAATTGCTGCTCAGCTTGGACTGGAGAACCCTCTTCTGAACTTTCTCGTGATCGCTAGCATTTGAAATCTGTGAAGACGAATTCATGAGAATTTTACCAAACAGTTTAACATCGCCATTCCTGAATGCTTTTGAAGTATCAAATTCACTCCGACAATGTCCATTTGACTGGATGGACTGGTCATTCACATGAGATGGCAATGGATGATCAGAGACACTGTCCTGAACGTTTGAGCTGTTTCATTTTTGGATATAACAATCCTGAGTTACAACCTGAGAGATGGTACTTCGATATGAAGTTGAAGAATTTGGAACTTCAGTGGAAGACCTGCAGGATAAATCCCCATTCATCTCTTCCTTGATAAAAATTTCCATCGGATGAGCCTTGAGATCACAGTGCAATGTAGAAGGTACAGAACGATGGTGCAAATTCTCATCTCGGTAGACTCCACTTTGCGATTCATGGTAGACACTGAAAACTACATTGTTATTTTTTGGTCAAAATGATTATATTTTCCTTCGATTACTGACTTAAGCATCGGAGTAGAATGACTTTTAATTTTTTACAGCTTTCATTCATGAAGTTACAATTAATCTTAATTGTTGTTCCCAGTCAACAACAATTGACAGAATGTGGAGAATGAACAAGAGAATTCATGTCTGTGACTTAAAAAATTATTCTCTATCTAATAATGCTAATTTGAGTAGCCCTGGAGTTGCAGCCATCGATGTTGAAAGTGTTGTTTGGGGATGATTTATTTCTTTGATTTGTTTTTGTGTCATGTTCTTGGAGTTATGCATCTCTCGGTTTTTTTATGCTTTCGATGGGCACGAGGGCGAAATTGTTGGGAGATTAGTGCTAATTTCTCCACATTTTGACTTTATTTCTTATTTCGAATTTTATCAACTTTATTCTTTAGCCGATCGAGCTTTGAAGTCTGATTTTCCCTCAGCATTTAATGTTCAATCTTTTGTTGTCTTTCAATTTGATCTTGAAATTATATTTCTATCCTTGACATTAAATATCCCGTCAGTGCATTATCTCTTCCTCAAACTAATCCAATTAGATTCTTACTCAGACACACGTCATTTGATGATAACACTATTCTTTGTATGTTTAATATTTTTAATTATGGAAAAATAGATATATTTTCATAAAATTATATTATTGTTTTACCAAAATGCTCTTAAGTAAGATAAATTTTATATTTTGTGTCCAACTAATATTAAAAAAATTGTCTTATTTAGCATTACAAAAATTACTCAACACCTCAATGAAGTATTTTCGATAAAATGTATAATGTTTAGTATTCATCCTATCGGTCGTTGGAGTTTAATTATATTAATTTTTTCTAATGTTGAAACATAAGATTTTTAATGTAGATGAACGTAAAATATAATCAATAAAAGCTTTAAAGCTAATGGGACAATGTTACTACATTTCAAATATGATATTGTAGTGTTGACAAAAACTAACAAAATTGAGTTTGATGACTTTGTTGTTACATTTCAGAAAGTTCAGTGATCAAACGTACAATTATTTTAGAATTTTGAATATAGTCTGAAAGTTTTTATGAACACGGGAGAAACCACGTCGTTTCATCGGTACTGAGGTCTGAGAGAGTAGATAAGTGGTTGGGTAATTGAGTCTTGGAGAGTTTCTAAGGTGAGTTCTTCTGGTTTCTTGATTTTGGTTAGTAGTTAGTGTTTCAATTTGTTTTATTTCAAATATTTTTATTTTGATCTTGCAAATGTAGAAAGTTAACATGCATTAAGCCTTCAAACGTTCCATATCATATGAATTGCAAGTAATTATAAACTTCTGCCTGCTCTAGATTTCTTCTGTTACCTCTTGTCAAAAAAAGATTTCTTCTTTTGGGGCTATTCATCACTACTGTTGTAACTGATGATCATTGTCCAAAAGAATTGTGATTCATGAGTTTTGTATTTATGCTAATGTGTGAGCTTATTTGAAGCATTGTTTTGGATTCATGAGTTTTGGGTTTATGCTAATGTGTGAGCTTACTTGGAATTTTGTTTTGCTCATTTCTAGAATTTTATTTCCGTGCAAGCGTTGTAACAAGCTTAGAAAGTCGCCGTGTGTTGCATCAAATGTTAGTTCACTCACTGGTTGTAAATGGGTTTTGTTTGTTTGGATCAGTTGATTTTCGAGACTTAGATACTTGTGAGGTTTTCTGGAGATATTTATTGTGACTTGAGGGTGCAAGTTGTTAGGAGAGGGAGTTTAATAACGTGTCTGAATAAATCTACTAGTCTGCATTTGGTTGTGTGTTCCCTTATTGATTGCTTTCTGTGTGGATTGATTTTGTGAGATCATTTTATTAATTAAAGATTTACCCTGCAATCTAATGATGTATATTGGATATTGTGAGTGATTTCTTTGTTCGCATTTTATTGACATGGAAATTATTTTTGGCAGGTTAGGTTAAAGACAACTTTGTGGGATGGTTGGTGGTGTATGGCTTTCGTAAATTCTGAACGTGTTTGATAAGATGGGAGAACATAATTCTATGCCTCCAACAACTTTTGCAACCACTGGATTGGACAACCAGTGCACGGATAGTGGGGAATTTGCTAAAACAAACAATGATAAGTATAGAGGTTATGAGGTACGTACTCAAAGGGATCAACAGTTTGAAGTTGAAGGCGGCTTAAATGATGGTACAACACTTTATCCATCAGAAGTTGATCACAGAGTTGGGCAAGTGACGGCACCTGAAGATGCTAATGATGCTGAACAACTTGGTTTACATGAAGGGCAGGAAAAGAATGTTGAAGGTTCTTATAATGATGGAGAACATTCAGAACCCACTGATGATAAATCTGTTACGCTAAAGTCTGGAAACTCATTAAATGAACAACGAGCTAGTTATCTTCTTCCACACAGTGACAAAAGTGAGTTTTTTGTGTCTGATTTGGTGTGGGGTAAAGTGAGGAGCCATCCATGGTGGCCTGGGCAGATATTTGATCCTTCAGATGCTTCTGAGAAAGCAATGAAATATCAGAAGAAAGATTGCTATTTGGTAGCATATTTTGGTGATCGAACATTTGCATGGAATGAAGCATCTCAGCTGAAATCTTTTATGTCTCATTTCTCCCAAGTCGAGAAACAGAGCAGCTCAGAAACTTTCCACAATGCTGTTGATTGTGCTTTGGAAGAAGTTTCCAGACGGGTGGAGTTGGGGTTGGCTTGCTCTTACACCCCAAGAGATGCTTTTGATAAAATCGAAATTCAGACTGTTGGAAATGCAGGAATCCGAGAAGAATTAAGCACAAGAATGGGTGTGGATAAATCCATGGGCATTGATTTGTTTGTACCTGCCAAATTGCTAAATTATTTGAAAGAATTAGCACAATTGCCCTGTGGTGGTGCTGATCGATTGGACATGGTGATTGTGAGGGCTCAGTTGATGACCTTCTATGGATTAAAAGGTTATACAGAGCTTCCTGAATGTCAATCTTTTGAAGAGTCTTTCGAAAACATGGATACAGTAGACTTCGAGGATTCATCTCCTGATTTGGGTGATGACAGACAAGGTCAGAAGCAAACACTGAGAAGGTCATATAACAGGCGTAAACATAATTTGAAGGCGAGCATTTACCCTAATAAAAAAACAGTAAGCTTAACATAACTGATGGATGACTCATGGGATTTTGGTAATAATCAAATGGGGAATGATGGGAATGCAGAAGGCAAGCTGGCATCATCATCATCTGCAAAGAAAAGGAAGGCTGATCCCTTTTCTGTTGAAGCAGCTTTATCAAATGGCAGGAAAACTATATCCATGGCAAAAGTTTCTACTACCCCATCTTCTTCCCCTAAACTGTCATTCAAGATTGGAGAATGCATTCGTACAGTTGCAAGCCAAAAGACGTCGTTCAAGATTGGGGAATGCATTCGTAGAGTTGCGAGCCAAATGACTGCATCCCCCTCGATCATTAAGTCTAATAACATATACATGTTTGATGATAGTGTTGATGGGGTTTTTGGGGAGGGAACTAATAGTTCATCCCGGCTATCGGAGAAAGTCGAGATAAAGAAGGCAACAAATCTTTTAGAATTCTCATCTTTAGATGAGTTGCTGTCTCAACTTCACTTGGCAGCACAAGATCCCTTGAAAGGATGTAGTTTCTTCAATGCCATTATTAACTTCTTCTCTGATTTCAGGAAATCTGTTATTTCTGGCCAGCGTGACAAAATAGGCAGTGGAGCAAAAACCAGCTGGCGCATTTCCTGAAGCATTTGAGTTTGAGGATATGGGTGACACTTATTGGACAGACCGTGTCATTCAAAATGGCACTGAAGAGGAACCGCTGCGGAAAAGTAGGAAAAGAGATATTTTCGTTCCTAGTTCACTTGATAAAGCTTGTTCCTAGGAAGTGATTTCTAAAATAGCATGAATAATCAGTCTGCGGAGAAATCGCCTGGCTATGTGAATGAAAATGCTCCTGCAGAACTTGTGATGCATTTTCCTGTTGTGGAATCTGTTCCTTCAGAAATGAGTTTGAGTAAGATGTTCAGGCGCTTTGGACCTATAAAAGAGTCCGAGACAGAGGTTGATAAGGACACCAATCGCGCCAGGGTAGTTTTCAAGAAGTGTTTGGATGCTGAAGCTGCTTATGCCAGTGCTTCAAAGTTTAACATCTTTGGCCAGATGTTTGTCAATTACCAGCTCAATTATACTATAACAATACCTTTTAAATCTGTGCCTGTTGCCCCTACCCAAGAGATGGAAGATGACACCTCTCTCTTTTTTAGTTTTGACAAATTGATCTGAGTTACTGGCTGCAGGTAAACATTTTTTCTGAGATTGAAAGATTTCAACTGCTCTCTTTAGCCTTTCTAAGATCTATTTTCTTTGAAAAAGCACATCTCTTAGGATTGAATTCTTGATTCATGAAAGTCTTTTGTTTAGGAGTTGCTTGAATTGTTATGTTGTAATGGGGAAGAAATGCTTGCATTTGGACCAATGTTTCAAAATTGATTATTTATTTAGCAATGCTTGAATTGTTATCCTGGAATGCCGCATTCCTTCATAGACAAATTTTTGTTTTGTGTCATTTTTAAAATGTTCCATTGATTAGCTCTCTCTCATGTTCTGTTACAGATAATGAAAACAAGTATGTTGCTGATGGAGTGCTACTTCCGAATCTGCATGTACTCTAGGGACCGAATTGGCCATTGTTGAATTTACCATGTTGCGGAATACTTTCACTGTTAACAATCAAATCGGCACCATCTTCTCTTGGGATGGGGTCTCATTTTGTTGCTGAATATGAGGAAACCCTGGTTGATCCATAAGGATGTGATTTAATATGTTAGTGTAGTGTATAACAGTTTTAGTTTAGCTTTGTGTACATTTAGTTGGCAACTTGGATGAGTTCAGGGATTAGGCATCTTTGATGAGTAAAAGATTGAATGAATCATGAATTATGTTTTTCCTGTTATTTGTGATTCATGGTTTATCAACCCCATATGTATAACATGTTATGTAACTAGTCCAATATCTGGAGAGAAATCTAACACTTAATATTAGAGCTATCAATTTCTATTACGATAACAAATCACAATTTGTGATTACACGTTTATGATGCGACACGAATGATATAAATTTAATTTTTGTAAAGTTTATCACAAATTATACTCATGGAGATGATATATGATGAAATACATGATCAAAAGTTTGGTGGAAGGTTTGAAGGAGTCTGCGCTATTGTTGCAATAACAGCACCCACAAATCCAACCACCACATGGTTTGACTAAACAAAAAAAGGCAAGTGGAAGTTCAACTCAAACATGGCATCGCAGCCACCTTTGTTGAATAAATACCAGATCTTTTTCTTCCTCAACACCTCAAAAAGAAAACAACTATATACCGTTTCTACACATTAATATTAATAATAATAATAATAATAAAGGCTCATGCATTTTATTTCTTCAATGGTTTGCCCATATCAGGTCTTTACATGAAAAATACAGAATTACAGCGGTCGATTTAACAAACATCTTTTGCTGGATACACACAATTGCATCTGTCATACACAACACACATAATGATGCAAGGTATCAACAGTACACATCTGCTGCTAAAGTAGTCGCCCCACCCACGTCCATGGAAACATGATGCTCCGATAGAACACTGCACCGCCCGCCTGTAACGGCAACAACTTGCACCTGATTTGTGTTAGTCGCTTGTGTTTCTGCCACAATTTGCACTTGATTTTCCTTAGTGGCTGCTGTTTCTGCAACAGACATTTGTTTTGCTGCAATTGCCTTTAGTCGGTATCGCTCAGCTCTAGATCCAATCACCTGTCCCAGTATAGACGCTCCGATAGTAAATGCCATGGCTGATTTCGGCATCAAAACAGATTTCCTGAGCATGGCAATGAATGGAACCGCTGCATGTACTGCAGCAAACCATGACGCTGAAAATTTTTTAGTGTGTTCTCTCCAAATTCCCAAAGGGATATTTGCTGCCATTCCCAACATCCCAATCACGAGAATTTTTGAAGGCAAAGGTTGAGGGCGAAGATTCTTTGCAAATGCAGTTCGTGAGATTGCTGCTCGGGCTGCAACAATCACGGGTGGGCACCTCAGTTGCACGCCAGGAGGTGGCTGGAAAGCTTTTGCAACAAGTGGCAGTACATTGCTAACAGCCCGGTATGATTTTGCAATGGGACAGTTGCCAGTTTTCAGCCACTCATCGCTCATCGATTCATGATTAGATTGTCCTCTCTGACAAAAAGCAGTAAAATGAGCAAAATTAGCCAACAAAGGAGGCAAGATTTAGAAATAACACTGGATTTTTCAGTTTGGAACTTCCTCAGTTCTTGGCACGTGTACTGCCAAATGTTTATTGCATATTTCGTAAAAAGGGAAAAAAATTATTACCTTTGAAGATGACTCTTTGTTGGATGATTTCGAGGGTTTCTTCTGATTATTCCACTTCTTAGAAAATGCATCAAAGCCAAAGACTCCTCTAAGTCCGAATGAAGATAGACTAATGGAAGCAGCTTTTTCAGCTAGAGGATTGAACTTAGGCAGAGTTGTCTGAGGCTCTACTTTCCTAGAGCACGAGAATGACCTTTCCGACAATGGGACTACTCCATCTTGCCCATGAAATAACCTGAACGCCATATCAAAATTGGGACTATCTTCAAAAATTGGACCTTTGCCCGCACGAACCTAGAACAATAAGTTAAAGAAAACAGTTAGAATTATACAAGATCGATTACAAATACAAAAATAAGAGGAATGCTAGTAAGACACATGAATGAGTCCAACAAAACAGATACAAGCAAAAGCTACAGTATAATATTACTGGTTTTGCGTTAAGTACATTAACGAAATTGTCAAAGTAAAACAGAAGGGGTAAACACTGGCTTCAAAATGCAACTTAGAAAAGATAAATATCTTACAGGCACCATGAAAGGCGAAGAGGAGGAGAATGAGAAGTTAGTAGGCTCATTAATGTTCCTCAAAAAGGGACACCGTTGAATGTCTAGCTTAGAAGCCGCAGTCTCCTCACTTGGGCATCTGGAGAAGTCCATTCTAATATGAAAAGTTATCTGCACAAAGAAGAAGACGATTAAACAAAATTATCTTGAAAAGTTATGTTTCAGAAAATATGAAAATATCCCAATCAATATGACAAACGATCGGTGAACAAGAAAGAAGAAAGCCCCAATAAGTATTCGCCCAAATAGTATGCTATGCACCAAAGCAAGATTAGTTCTATCAAGCAGTGACAATTCAGAATCCAAACACAGCGAAAATGAGAAATCTATGTTTCTCCAACCCACATTCTTGAGAAATCAGACATGTTACTTGCTCATATATTGCAGTTGCCCTCAACTACAAGTTGAAAATAGACGCAACGGCGTGATCCAACAACAACTCCAAGATTCAACTAAATTGTAATAACATTCTGATACAACACTGAGAAAAACAGACCCAGGATCTTAAGCCCCAAGATTTCACAAGAACATGCATCAAGGACAAATATGAGCATCATTTGCTTTCATCGAAGCAGTCAAAAACTTAAGAGTCCTAAATTTTTTCGTTCTTCATTTTCAATCCTCACAAAAAACACAGAATTAATCAAAAACAACACATTCAAAGTCCAAACAATTGCAATCAACATCATGAAACCAAAGAAAATACAGTGAAAAAAAAATACTCATTGGACACAAATCCTACAACATCAAAACCTATAATTCCAATGAACAAACGTAAAACAAACAAATCACAAACAACCCACAAATCCAGAGACAAAAAAGATAAAATCTTGATTAAAAAAAGAGCTTAAATAAAAAAAGGATCTACCTTTGAGTGAAACCCAGAAAAAAGGAAGATAGAAAATCAGAAGATTTCGGTAAGCAAGTAAGGAATCAATGAGTTATGTAAAGCTGTGTGAGAGAGAGAGAAAGAGAAATGGTTTGTAGTGTAATGTAATAATTGGTGGCATTAGTTAAATGTAAGGAAAAATCGGAGAGAGAAAATGTGAAGGAAGAAACGACGTCGTGGTGAGCACACGCCTATGTGGTGGTTTGGTTAGGTCAACGCTACTCCCACGCATTATTTATTTTGTTTACTTTTTTAATTCCTTTTCACTTATCCTCTTCCCTTTTTAATTTTACACAATAAATAATAAAGTATTTCTTCTACTCTTAAAATATTTTTAGAAGGTCATTTATGAAGTTTCATAGTAAATTAAACCAAGTCCTAATAATTGGGAACTCTTTAACATCTTTTTATTGTCTCATTAACTTTTCAAAGTAAGTTTTGTTTATAATAAACTTAGATAAAAAAAAGGCATATTTTTAAAGAAATGAAAAAAGAAAAAAAAATTATTAGTTTGATGTATGGTCATACACTTATCAATTTACTGATTAAATAGCTAATGATATTTTCTTTTTACTTCAGAGTAGGTAATTCCTTCACTTCTTTCATTCTCTCTAACATAAAGCAGTGCATACTCAATCATACTCATATTTGTCATCTTATTATAGGTACTTTAGGTGTATGTCAAAATATACAGTAATTTATTTAGAGTTTCATAGATATTTTAGGTTTAAAAACTGCGATGTAAAACTTGCAAAGTGAAAACAACTAATGACTCAGAACCATACAATGTTCTTATTTACTGATTTAATTCAAATACCATGTATTAGAGATATATTCATGACTTCTTACTGACATCCAATACCCTTATGTTCTGTAGGACTGAACCCACTTAGTCAGAAAGAGTATGTTAATTTTAATTCACTTACTAATCTCATAGTAGTGACCAATTAGGAATATTTAGAATATAATCTCTTACTTCAAGATCATACAGACATATGCATCACATATGTCAGCTTAAGCTTTGAAATCTATATTCAAAGAATTCCATCAATCTTTATGCATAGAGATAACAAAAAGATAAAATGTGTTGTCTTAACTTTAAGTGTAGTCTATGGACGATACTTGAGGCGAGAACTTATACAAACACAAAAAGCATATCAAAGGGACATTAAATTACATGTACCAATTCTCATTTTTATATCATTAAAGTGTCTTTGTTAAATGGTTTGGTAAATATATCAGCCAACTGATTATTAATGGTTATAAATTTCAAACAAATATCACCTTTAATATAATGATCGTGTAAGAAATGATGCCTAATATTTATATGTTTAGTCCTATTATGCAATATTAAATTTTTACTAAGACTAATAACACTAGTACTATCACAATAAATAAGAACATTTCTAACATGAATGTCATAATCTAAAAGTTAATGCTTTATCGAAAGTACTTATGCACATGAACTCCTCACGACTATATATTTATATTCAGTTGTGGATATTATCACACTAACTTGCTCTTTACAAGCACATGAAATTAAATGTTCCTAAGAAATGACAAGTGCCACTAGAAATTTTTATTTATTGTGATAGTACTAGTGTTATTAGTCTTAGTAAAAATTATCACAATGAGGATACTATTTATCATGATCAATTGTTTTAACAAGATATCTAAAAATTCTTTTGCATACAACCAAGTAAGATATCTTAGCAAAAGATTGGAATCTAGCACACAAACATGTAGTAAACATAATGTCGGGCATAGAAGCATTAAATACAAAAATGAGCCAATCATACTTCTATATAATTTTTAGTCTACATCTTCATATTTATTTTTCTCTAGTTTGAAATTTGAAGTCTTGGGAGTCCTAGCACATTTGCTTTCTTTCATCTTAAATTTCTTGATAAACTCTCTGGTATATTTGTTTTGGTGAATGAATATTCCTCTTTCAAGTTACTTAATTTGTAGTCTAAAGAAGAACTTCAATATCTTATCATGCTCCTCTCAAACTCACCTTTCATAAGTTCACTAAACGCATTACGCAAAGATGGATTAGTAGCACCAAAGACAATATCATCAACATAAATTTGGCACACCAACATATGATTTCCTTTTTTCTAATCAACAAGGTTGATGCATCCTAATTCTATAGGACGATAATCATGCGCAAGTGTACGCAGTCAAGTAATATAGGAGAGTAAAAAACTCGACCCATATTATCAAACCCTAGGGAAAATTGAACTAAATGTCATACGTATCGTCGTTGCTTATTAGAATGTCCAATCAATTGAAAGTTGATTTTAATTTTAAACTAAACTAAGTGGAATTAAATGCGACTAATCCTAAATTGCACAAAATGTAAAGGTGAACAACTCAAAACATGTAAAGGATATTAAGTTGCAATAAGCATAAATTTGCATTGCATCAAAACGTAAATGACAAGCTCAGAATATAACAACTAAAGCATCTTAACATGAAATTAACACTCAAAACATAAAACCCAAACATAAGCAACATCAAAACAGGAAATAAACTCGCAATGAAAGTAAATTCGCAATAATTGTAAAGAAAGCAACACAAAATTTAAAGGAAAGCATCTAAACCCATTAGAAACTGAAACCCCATAAAGTAACCTACATGAAAATGTAAATGGCATTAGAAATTGATCAAAATAGTAAAGTAAAGGCAGAAAAGTAAAAGGAAACTTGACTGGAAAAATAAATGTGTGTTTGAATCGTAAATCTAAACTAAGAAGGAGCAAGGAAATGTAAAGAGAACATGAATTTAAGCTTAAATCTAAGAATCTAAACCCTAATTTCTCTATATTCTACTCTTATTGGTCGTCAAACCTTGTGCTCCTTCGCAAATGAAACCCTCAATTGATTTTAACGTAGAAACGACTGTTTTGTTGATCGTCACGACCATGCTGACCTTAGCACATGTCGTGCACCGTGTTTTTGACCAAATGGCACGATGTCAACATGCGTAAAACAAGATTCGTGCCAAAATTAATTTAGCACGATGGTTGTTCCACTGTGCTCATCCACGCTGGTCAGCACGAGCTCGTGCTCTTCATAAATGGTCCATGTGTGGATTATGGCTGAATAATGACTAGCACGACCCTTAATGTTCATCACAAGGGTGTGCTGGTCATTTTTTAGTCCAATTCTCTTCTGAATCTATGTCAACGTGCTCACAAATTTGCCTAAAGTCATAACCAATATCATCTATCGTATGAAAAGTCAAAATCATGCAAAAACAGACGATAATCAATAAGGATATGAACTATTCTGCGTGTAAATCACATTTAAACTAAATTTGTATTTTTCAATAAAAACAGTTTAATATGTGATTTTAGGAGAAATTACGACTAGATGCTCGCGTAATACATAACTAAAGTGTGAAAAATACGCTCATATTATGCGCGCATCAAACTCTCCCACACTTGAATCGGGTCGAGATCATGTTACCAACCAATCCAACAAACAACATGCAGCATCAATCTCAATCAAATTAAATCACAACGCAATCAAAATAGCCTATTTGCAAAATAAATAATCTAAGTACCAATTGCGAGTCACAAATGAATGAAAAGAAGAGTAGATATGTAAGACTATTCTAGTGGCATCTCTAGACTCAAATAGCAACAAACAAGTAATTCCCTTTAATTACCCTATTTCTCTAACCTTATCCTCTTATTCTCTTTTTCTTTTTCTTTTTCTTCTTTTTCATTTCTTTTTCTTTTTTTATTTTCTTTTTCTATTTCTTTTCTTTTTTATTTTTTTTAATTATTATTTGTTTTTTGGGTACTTTTTTCTCTAGGAACTTTTCCTAGAAGAAACACAAAATCAAATGCTTGCATTGGGCACTTGATTTTGACCATTCACAAAAATGCTCCTAATTCCAAAAGTAATGTGCATGCTCATAGTTGTCGAATAGAGGAACAGTTCCCTGGAAAAACTTAGGAAGTTTAGGAATTAAAAGTAAATAAAAGAGAAAAATATGTTTGAAACACATAAGTCTTTAATGTCACCCTACTAGAAATAATCTATCAACCTTGCTCAATTCTAAATCATCCAACGTAAAATGACAATTGGTAAAAAGAAATTCGTTTATACAAATAATCCTATCATGATCAATCAACTACGGTTTATTTATTAAATCAAAAACATGATCTCTCTCCAACACTTATGTGAAGCATTGTCTTCAATGTTTGATATAAGGTCAGACGACAACAAAAAGAATCAAGCGCACACAGAAATGAAAGAGAAGACAGAAGGCACACGTAGAATTGAAAGAGAAGATAGAATAAGCAGGAAAATACGAGAGAAAGGAAACAGAGAGAAGGAAAGAAAATGCCCCTACGAAGAGAAGTCGATAATCGAAGAAGTCGTTTCTATAAAAGAGATGAAGGGTCACAAAAGTGAATATAAATATATACACAAACTCGAATAATAAAATCAAATAAAAAAATAAAATGGAAAACAAATGTGAATGTGAAAAGAAATTTTTCACAAAAGGAAAAGAAAAGTACGAGAAGAAAATTTGCAGTTGTAAGTACCTTGATGCGTGCCAGATGTGAAAACCGACCATGATTGTCACTGGCTGTAACATTCTTGGAATTTTTTGTCGTAAAATTATGATAAATAAATGTTTAAACATCAATATATAAAGGTTGATCAAAGGTTGATATAAAGTTATCACGAAATAAACGAAGAAAATCAGAGAAATGCTGAACAAGTGAAGTGCGTGCGGTGGTCAACCGAGTACGCGCCCTTGTGCTGACCATGCGTACTACAATTCCACCACGTGTAGTGTGTTGTGTGCTTGAAAAATTTATAAACCGAACAATCGAGAGTTGCACAGAAACCTCATATACCTAATTAACATTCCAGAGCCAAAGAGAAGCAAGAAAAGCTGAGAAAAGGGAGATTTGAGCAAGGAAAGTGATTTTGATTCTTATTTCTTGCAATCTTCATCCTAAGTGATAAGGTAAAGGTTGCCATAGTTGATTTAAGGTTTATACTTGGATGTTGGCTGATTTGTATGGATTTTTGTCTGCTGGAAATGATGTTAATTATGTGAAAGAACCTGCAATTGATAGCTTGTTTATGATTAGAAAGGTTTAAGAAGAAAGTTGATGAAAAGAGTGAAAACCTAAGGTTTAGTTAAAGTTTACAAATGGTTGATTGCTGGAATTTGGAAGCCTTAGTAATTATATGTTTGAATGGAAATTTATGCTGGAATGACATGATTAGAAATTGAATGAATGTGTTAATGATTAGTTAATGTATCGTATATGGTTATTTTCGTACAAGAGGATCTGTACGATTGTTTGGGGGATTTTGATTCAGGGTTTAGCTTATTGCTTTTGCTTGTATTTGAGGTAAGTGTTCTTACGCTTACTAAATTGGATCGTAAAATGAATTTTGATATAAATGGTAGTTTTGTTTAAGCTTATAAGTTGTAAGATAGCTGACCTATAATGCTATGTTGAGATTGTTAGATATAGAAGAACTATACAAAAAAATGAAATGATGATGAATGAATCATTCATATTGTTGTTATGATCTTTTACGATCTAAATTGAATTGAGTTGGTATGTTCAATTGGTTTTATGCCTATTTCATAAATGATGATATTGGGTGATTTGATAAGCTTGTATTGCTTATATTGATATATGATTGATAGGAAGTTGATTTTGAGATGTTAAGTTAATATTGATACATTGATTGTTGAATAAAATGATGCATTCATTTATATGTTTTGATAATGTGCTAAATTGATATTGTGGAAAATTGATAAATATGTTAAGAATTATTCAAGAATTATTTATGTCTTGAAAATGTGCTAAATTAATAAAAATGTTAAGACTTATATTTGTTTTAT